>VWZK01017653.1:578276-740352 GCA_013396935.1 Baryphthengus martii | reverse complement strand
AAGGACTTAAAGACTCCAAAGGAATAAAATACAAATCGTATTTCCAAATCCTCTACCAATTTGTGAATCATATTAGTATTGATCAAGAAATGTCATATGGTACAAAGCATCGAGTGGGGATTTAGGGTGATGATTGTGGTGTGTGATTCTCTGAATGCAAAATTTGTGTTAATGAAAACATCTCTGGAGCCTGTGGAATTACGATCACAAATGGGAACAGGAGTTCTGATTCTCAGCTGTTCCAACATACAGCAGATGGTTAACTTGCCTTCGAAATCTTTGCGCAAATTGGCTCAATTCTCAGGACTATCCATGATCTTTCAACCCATTCCCAGTTTCTTGAGGGCCTATAAAAGAATAATTTGCAAATCAGTTCCAGGCCGCAGAAGGGGAAGTATTCTGCAATAGTGAGAAAGTGTGAGTCAGAAATAAGACCTCCGATTTGATTTGCAGCGTTTTGCGTACTGCAGGTTTGTTTGCTAGAAGCTGGCAATCCTGTCCTGGAGGTGGCTGTGGAGTGAGCTGTTTAATGCTTGCTGCCTGATAGTCTTGGATGAAGTGCAGTCCAGAAATGCTTAGTCTTGACATTCTTCAAATTATCTCGGCAACTCTATGAGAAATAATGTTATTTTAAGTTATCCTTTCTTGTAATATAAGTACTAATTTCAGTTTCGCTGAAATTTTTTGTTCTCTAGTCTCTCACAGAATCTGCTTTTGCTTCAGTGTTTCTCATGCATTTTTTTCCTTTTATTTCCTTCATTAGGAATTCAATTTGCTGCAGTAAAATAATCTTAGTGCTGAAATAGTAGATATATTAAAGTATGAATTACTGTGGTGGCAATAAAAGACAGGTTTTTATTGCTTGCTTATCAAGGAGGTTTGTGTTTGAGTTCGCTGAGTGGTAAGTGCGTTACATTAGAACTACATTTACCTGGCCTGGTATCAACAGCACACAGAGGTAATCCAGGAAGACAGTACAGATTTATATGGTAGTGATACTTAAAAAAAAGAATAAAAAGTTGAAAGTGTTTTCATGTATTTTCTTGGCCAAGAAGCTGTAAATAGTATTGAAAGAACAGATGAATAGCTATTTTAAAGAATTTTTTAAAAAAAACAACAAGCAACAACAACAAAAAAACCCACAACAATAAACCATCAGCGAACTAAATAGCTAATCAATAGGGGATATTCTTCTAGATTGAGACCATTCCTAGTCATCTGGGGAGTACCTCAGGCTTTAGCACAGGAGGGAGGTGTGGGACCAGGAGCCAGGGTGACAGCAGCATTTTCAGCAGGCCCAGATTTTTAGGTCTTGTTTACAAGGAGAGATGACCCGAAAGAACTCACCACATGGCCCTCTTAGCAGTTTACCTTAATTCAGTGTAGAAAAGTGAACTGGAAAAGACTCCTTGTCTGAAAAGAATATTACACATACAAATTCATATCCTGCCTCAATTTAGAGTCTTTTCCATCTGTAGTCAGGCTGTAAGAGTTTTGAGCAGCAGTGACCAAGTTACACTTGGGCTTAGCAAAGCTCTGATGAAGAGTGTGTGCTTGGCTGTGTGGCAGCAGGATAGTAGGAAGACGTCTTTTCAGCTTGGAAGAAAAATATTACATTGATTACCTTTAGTGATATCACAGAGAGGAGTGAGTTTTATGCTTTCAAAACCTAGCAAATATTACTGTAACGATTTGGATAATACGAATTAAAATCAATTTCCCTCTCTAAGTACAAATGAATATTTCTTGTTCCAGATCATACAGCTCAGCAAAATAAAGTGTTGTCAACAAGAGATTATAGATCCCAAATGTTTTATTCTTACATCATATAAAAAATAGAGATAAAACAGATCACATTACAGGGTAATTCCATTTTTTTTTCAGGTTAATTTATGATATTTGATGAGATAGATGTGTTAGAAGGAATGCTAATTTCACGTTTAGGAGTGTGGATTGACCAGGACTGTGTAGCTTAAAGGGGTGAGTGAGTACCTTGGCTGCTTCTATTGAATTTTTAAAAGTCATTATTTGTCTAGTCCTGCGATAGTACTGACAGCTGCTTTGTAA
Organism: Baryphthengus martii; assembly: GCA_013396935.1. Taxonomy (NCBI): domain Eukaryota; kingdom Metazoa; phylum Chordata; class Aves; order Coraciiformes; family Momotidae; genus Baryphthengus; species Baryphthengus martii. The sequence goes on along the minus strand of VWZK01017653.1, from coordinate 738,285 downwards.
TCTGAAAAACCTGATCTGAATAAAAAAATATAGAGGATCTCTTGCCTGTGTTGAGTAACTCTTCACTGGCCAGTTTCCTGGAAGCAGAGGAGACTTTGGGTGAAGTACAGCGTGCCAACTGAAATTCTTCTGATCCTTTTGAATTTAGGAATTTACTTGTACAAATGTAAATACAAACGGTTGCATTTAATTTAATAGCAACTGTTTCAGAAAACAGTGTGAGTAATCGCACAAGAAACCTGCTTCTTGGTATCCATTTGGCTGCTGTTCACGTGGATACTTTCCAGTGCCACTGCTGTAAACTTACGGATGGAAGGTGATCTAATAATGGTATCAACTGTTAAGCAACAGTTAATTAGATGATTGTTAATTAAGTTCATTTAAGCTACAGGCACTAAGTTAGGTCCAGCCTATTCTGTTTGAAGGGAATTTTGTTACTTTGCCAGTAAGAGAGCAGGGCTGCGATGTGGTGCGGAAGGAGGAATAACTAGTTTTGTGTGGACAAATGTGCCTTTTGAAGGGAGCTTTGATAATTGTATTGGTCAAACAAAAATAGTTGCTTCTGTGTGCTTCAGAAACACCCTCATTCATGCAATGCTTTATACCAGCAATGTCAACTAACATTTTTAGACGATTCCTGATTAAAGGAGCAAATGAGGGAATTTAAGGTTTTTTCCTACTTTATTATTCTCTGTTGTTTTCCTGTGTTAATTTGGTTAACCATATCCTCGTCTGGCACGAACCGCAGAAATTGTCTCTGTTGATAGAATTCAAATGTGGTTCCAATGACTGTGCAAACATCCCCTGCCAGCTGCTGCGCTCGCTTCTGGTGTCTCTTGACCTTCACTTTGTGGCTGAAGTGCAGGAAGTCGCGCGTGAGCAGATGCTGGGGGGAGGGAGGGAGGGGGTCTCACAAGGTGAACGCTGCCACGCCAGGCTATCGACTCGCCCAGGTGGGCACGAGTGTGGGCCTCTCCTGGCAAAAGCTGGGTCGATGGGATATTTGTCAAATTCAGCAGGGTTTTGTAAGGAATTGTTTCCATGTGCCTTGTTCTAAAGGTTGGATTTTGCTTTCAAGGGCAGACAAGGAGGAAGCAAGTCTACCAAGTCTGAGCAGTGTAGCTTTAATTGAAGTCATACATCTTGATGGAGCAGAGGTAAAAAGGAGGAGACCGCATGGTGTAACCTTTATTTTTGTTAGGTTCCGTGATAAGCTGTCGATTTGATAAGAAATGCTGCTCCATTGGCTGAGCTCACAGGGTGCAGTTGCTCTCTGATAAGCGTGTGTTTACTGTCTGCTATAAATGCCTGAAGTGACAGTTTATGGCAGGTTGGATTGGATGTTTTAAATGCTGAGTGGATGTATCATAACTGTGCTTTCACAGACGAGTTTGCTGGGCGCTCAGGGGCTGGCTGAAGAAACAGGTTGAACTGTAATGTTCATTTGTTCCTGAAGCAGACCAGTTGGACTCAGGGTAATCCACAGATCTTGCAAATAGTACAACAGGTACAATATCCAGGCCCAATAACCTCCCCAAAAAAAGCCATGGAGGAGGAGAACACGAAGATGATGTATATTTTGGTACAAACTGCACATCTTTTTAGAACCAGATGGCTGTTTTTTTCTTTTGTGTTACTCATGCTAATCTTGATGGAGCCTCCTTTAGAGCAATAATGAAACACACCAAGATTTTGAAACTCAGTAAATCGGTTAGCATATGGGGACGTTTCCCTGGTGTCAGAGACCAAATATTGTCCCATTCAGAGGTATTGAGGAATAAAAAAATGATTAGTCTTTACACTGTTAAAAGAAAGGAAGTAACTCCTCATTTTTTGGGTTAGCAAAAGATAAAGGTACAATGTTCTATTTATATGTTTTCTTCCTACTTGAACTGGGTAATTTTTTCTGAAACTCAAGATATATTTTTTCTGATTAAAATCTGAAGGCACTCTATTATTTCTATAACCACATTTAAGTCTTGTAATTTAAGCAACTTAGTTTATTTCACGTCAGACACAATGATTTATAGAGGAAAATAGGATTTTGCATCTGTTTTGTCTCTTGATTCATTAAGTTTTGATCGAAGAAAGTTTTTGAAATAGAGTGTAAAAGAATTTTCTGTCCTTAGTGAAAGGATTTCTTGGGTTTTGCAGCATCTGGTTGGGATTTTTTTTTCCCTGTGTGCATATGCCAAGAAATCTTGAATTCCCTTTCCTGATTTTGAAAGTTCAACCTGAGGGAATTGAGCAATTTCTGTAGTTTACACCGTTCACATGCTGTTCATATGAAGGCAACAGCTCTGACAAAGTTACAGCACCACCGAAGGGACTCGATTGCAGTTTACTCCAGGAACTTCCCTCTAGTTGCTTGAGTAACTTTAGTAGCTCTGGCTGCTGTTTCTGATGCACTTGCAGATGCTGGGTGTGCCCAGGGCGATTGCACAAGAGCCGTGCTTGGCTCACCGGCCTCGCGGGAGCTGTGGAAAGCCAAGGGTAAACTCGGGTGATTCTAAGGCTACCCTGCCCTGTCTTAGGTACATAAATGTTATGAGGTACAGGCAAGTTGCTGCCTAGTTTTGGAGACACAGACATGTGCTAGGAGCTTGATAGTGTGTTTCTGCTCCAACCTGAGGAGAGAAATAATTAGGAATTGTGTCAAGAAGTGTCTAGTGTCCAGAAGAAACTGCATCAGGTTGACTGATACTTCTGACCAGTTGAGGTAGCTGGTTTGGTGTTGGATGTCACTTGCCAGCTACATTTAGCATGAATAAGAGTTTTTCAGATGTCCCATAAATCAAAGTCTGACTTGATGTAAAAACATTGTTACAAGCAGAAATGGAGGAAAAGATACTGGATTTTCTGGCTGCTGAATGATTTTGGAAGAGGAGACATTGAGCTGAAAGGCTTCTGAGCTCATCCTGCCTTGTGACACGTGGATGAGATGTTCTAGGTGAAAATCTCACAGGGCTACAAATAAAATATTTCTATTGTGTTACACCCAATTACAACGGGGCTGAGGCTGATCCTGTCTTGTGTTTGCTGCCTTTGATTTCCCACTCCTTTCCCACACAGCAGCTTGTGACAGATGTTGCCACCGCTTTTAACGATGGACCTTTGTCAAGCTGGGGAAAATGGCCACTCGAATTCAGAGAGAAAATAATGATCCTTTTGATTAAGCAAGCCGGCGTCGGTGGATGGGCTGCGCACGCTGAAGGGGAGAGCTCAAAGGGCACCTGCCCGTAACACCGGCCGTGGCAGGAAGTGTGCCCAGCTGTAAGAGAGAAAAATCGGCCCTGTGTTTGGAAAGAACAGAGGAAGAGAGATTAGAGGTTAAACTGGAAAGAGTGTTAAAATATTCTCGGTGTGTGATGGCTGTAGCTGTGGATTTAAATTGCTGAAATTACCTTGTCAGGATGCCTTATCAGCTGCTGTTCTAGTGATTGTTTGGTTTAGATAAGAACTCAAGTGCGATAAAACCTTGATAACAGTTTAGAGATTACAGCTCTTTTGAAACTGCTGGCACTGGCTAGGGGCTCACTGAGCTGCCGAGAAGCTACGGTTGGATTTATTCCATTGCATTTTTTTTTTTCCCCTCCGCCTCCTTGTCTCTTCTTTTATTTTGTGTTTTTGTTTAAGTGCTTAAGCTCTTGTTTTGGGTTGATATTTTGAGACACGCAGCCTCTTCTGAACGCTTTCTGGAAGTGGTGCACGTGTGTAGAGGAGGTGACCCGTGCTGAGGAGTGCAAGTGAATGCTGAGGAGAAGAAGAAAAACAAGGTACTTCTGATCCAGCTTAGGTGCATTGAGCTGCACACGGAATTCCAGCAGTTCAGAGTCTCAAAAGGCTTGGTAACATTCTCCTGGTACTTCCCAAAGTACGAAGTTCCTGTAAAAAGCTGTTAGTCTCTAACAGTTCATTTAATGGGGATGTAAAATATCAATCCTTAAAAATTTACCTGGTGGTTTATGTTACTTACCCTAGTTTTGGCTGTTATATTTTGGGATATTTGAGTTTGTAATTTTTTTAGATAGAGGCTAGTAACAAACATCTAGTTGAATTCATTCCCTACCTATGTACTGAATGGGAAGGAGGCAGCGTTATGGAAACCAGTGGGTATTTTTGTCTCATTCTTACTGAAGGTGATTCCCATTGTGTGACAATACGGCCCTATTTTGGTTCTGCCTTTGTTCTACTAAATTTTGCACTCAGCAGCTCTTGCACATCTGAAAGTATGTGCTGATTAGTTTTTCAAAATAATTTCAATTGATTTAGCTTTCATGTAAATATAATGTGAAATAAGGAAGCAGAGAAACTATGGGACTCTGGACATCTTGGAAAATACTGAAGTTATAGGACTATGGTTAGAAAATGGAAATTCAGGATGGATTTTCATGGTGAAAACCATTTTTTAGTGTTCTTGCTTTTAGATTTCTGCTCACGCTCATTAGGCTTTAATAGTAAAGCAGTCCATTTAGGCATTCCTTGGCTTCCAATGTGTTTTTAGCCTGGCCAACTAAAGAATAAACTTAAAATGTTGTGAAATAAGAAAGAAGCATCTGCCGAGATAATTAAACATCTTTTGTATTAATTGTATTTACAAAATTCTGAAATAATCTGTGACTGGTGATAGTTAAACTTTTCTTGGCTTGGTCAGGAGTGGAGCTGTTTGCTCCATGTGGATGATTTTACCTAAAAGCATTACATTTTTTAACAACCTGCAGATGACTACATGGTGTTGCTGGCACAACAGGGCTGTTGTAATTCTCATACTGAGCAGCATTTGCAGCATACTGACGTGTAACAGATACTACTGTTATTATAGGAGTATTAAGAGGAGTGTCCCGTTGATAAGTCTGGATCTCCACCTTGCCTTTTACAGTGCTGAGCTGCTGCGTTTATCAAACGACGTATTTTTGTCCTGTGATTCTAAGGGTGCGGCTCACAGGAGCTGTGGCAGATCAGGGCATCAGGATTGCAGCTGCCCAACCTGGAGATCTAACTGGTGGCTATTTACAAGTTGTATGTTTTTATTTTGCGTCTGCAAGAGTGGAGAAAAGATTATTTGGGACAATACGTGAGGAAGCCTTCCTTAACTGCAGCTTTCAAGTGCATTTCTTTACGTTCTGGGCTAAAATATGTGATCATATATTCACTGTTGAACCCCTGCATTGAAGTTGTTGAGAAGCTGGATGGTGCAGAGCTGGAAGGTGTTGGTCACTTGTATTGTTCATGCGACCAAAGAGTCTCAAGATGTCAAGGTGGTTGCAAGTCATGCCTCCTTCCTGTAGTATGCTTGAGTTTGATTTTGCAGTTTGTTGTGATTTTTTTGACTTAGTGTTTGTGATGAGCTGATTTCATGTAGCTTACTGATTTATTTATTTTTCCTTTAGTAGCAAATCTAATGTATCCTCTGTTCCATCGTCCAGTCTGATAACATGCTAAATGTGCTCCAGTTGGCACAGGCATGACATGTTCTACAAAGTCCACAACAAAACTTTGGACTGCATCAGTCTGACTATCTGAGGATATGTAAATAATTGCAACACAAAGTACCAGGGGAAACTGTACTCTGGAATAACCAGTCTTTGCTTTGTTGGTGGTTTTGTTTTTGTTTTTCCCTTGTTTTTAACACAAAATGCTTCGTTTTTTCCTGTGATATGGGAGGAACCTTTTTGTCAGTAGACTTACTGAACGTATGGCCCATGGGGTGCTTGCAACTGCTGGAACACACCACCTGAAAGCACCGGTAAGAATTAGCAGTTACGAGGCTCATCGTTCTGTATATTGGTTATATCTCGCAACATCGGCTTTATAAGACCGCTGTGAGCTAGAACTCTTGTTTATACGTGGATGAGAGCATATGCATGGCAAGTTTTTAAAAGGGGCAGCATTTATGTTGGAGATCTGGTTCCTGTCTAGGTACAGGTGAATTGTTGAGATTGTGAAGATCAGGGTTTTTTATGGGATGATAGCTTGTTGATTTTTATGTTACTAAGGTACTCAATATTGGAGGCGTTCTGAGAGGCATGATGTGCACCATCTCGAGCCCTAGAAGAGATGACGCTAGGTAAATAGGATGATCAAAGTTGGAAGAAAAAACCTGATCAGACTATTTTTAGAAATACTGCACTGAGGTGCAGGGTGACTCTATGTTTTCTGTGAGGTTGCATAGAAGGCCTGTGAAAGTTGAACCACAGCAGAAATACAGCTCCAAACTATTTGAGTTACCAAATCTAATCAAATAATAAGAATGAATAAATAAGCTACCCAGCAACCACGATATTTAATGAGTACTGGATTAGATTCTTCTTAATTGTATTCAGGCACTTGTGGGCTGTATTTTTGCGTCTGTGTTATGACTTGGGACTGTACACTTTGTTTTCCCCTTAATGAGAGCTCAACATTTCTTTTGTTCCAGCAAATTTCAGAACTTAAAGGATGATGCCAAGTTATCACATGCTTCACAACAAAACAAAGAGCTGGCAGCATTGTCTGTCTCAGGGAAACTGTGGAAATAGCCCAGGCTCGCTCCAGCCATGCTGTAATTTGATGTTTAATGCTCTGTTAAGATTGGCCCACACTTGCATCACTTGAATAGATGTGGCTGGGACTGGTAAGAGCAAGGAGTCGCTGGCCACTGCGTAGTGTGGGGATGGTCAGAGCCTGGAGTTTTCAAGAGAACTTGCAAAGGGTGGCTTTTACCAGCCAAGTCAAACTGTGTAAGGATTGCAAACAAAGCCTAACATGAGCTTCCATGGTGGTTTGGTCTGTTTTGGAGTCATTCACAACTGCTTAATCTTCTATCAAAAGATTTCAGTCAGTGGCATGGGTGAAAGTAGTCCTTGCAGGTGTCCTCCCTTGAAGATTCACAGTTTCACAGACCACCTGTGGATACAGTCTTGCTGAATCCTGTGCAAGAAGAAATTATCAAAGCAGGGAATTTCAAATAAGTCTTTGCAAAACTCAGAGGTTTCTCATTTCACCCTAAAGTTTCATTTTGAATCTCAATGCCATTTCAGGTGATGCTAAAAGTGAAACTCAGCTAGCTCTTCTGGGCTGGAACAGTTACCAAAGAAAATCTCACAAATCACACCTAGCTTGCATGCAAACACATAACATAAGGGAGACAGATGATAGATCATTCTTCTGGTTCATGAGAAGTATCTTACGGAACGTTACAATTCTGCAGCCACTAGACCTAGATGTCACTGCTATACCCTGCTGGTGCTACCTGGAGATTCAAACTGAGGACTATTACAGAAGTGGAGATGAGCTTACTGTTTCCTTCGTGACATGCTGCTTTGGCAGTTAGGAGGTAAACTCTGTGTTACTTCATGTGTATTTGGTGCTAATGGCGACAGGACAGTGCCATCCCTTCCTCTAGAGCCTGACTTAGAGTTACTACTACACTATTCTTGAAAACATTTACATCTCCTACATGCAAGTAATTCCAGTGTCGTTCTCTACCACCACAAATGCAGTAAGTTAAATTACACAGAAGAAGCAAACATAAAGATTTTAATGCTGACCTCCATTGTTGGCATTGTTACTCTGGACCCTAGCACCACATCTGTCTGAAGGAAAGGGTGGTGACAGAACTGCATCCCCTCAGTTTGCTCGTCTTCCTTCGTGTGTGTGAGAACAGATCACATATACAAAGACTGAAACCACAGTGTTCTTCCTAAGTGCATAGAGGCTCGGAAACTATGGCTCTAAAGATCTGGTTTATGACCTGCTGGTCACCTTTTTCATGTCTTCTAAGATGTGAACGGTCTTACAGTAAAAATTAAATGCAATTATAGAGCTCAGAACAGTTTCAAAGTGGTTTAGCTAATTTTGGGTTTGAGTTTGACCCCAGAAGTAGTTCAGTTACGTGGGGTGTCAGACTTACATCTTGAAGATCATGATTAAACCACACCGGTTTATTTAGCTACAGTGAAGAATTTGAATTATTTTGGGTGGTTTTTTTTTTCTTATAACCTCTCAAGAAAGGCAAACTTTAAGCTACCACACACAGCTGGTGTTTCTAATAAGACACAGATGTGGTTTGGGATCTCTCCCATCTCCTGCAACATTTAAATATAGATAAATAGAACTTAATCAGCTATAAATAACAGCATGTCATGCCTGTGGATCACTAACCTTCTCTGGGACTCCCACAGGACTAGGGTTAAGCTTAATAACTTCAATCTGCTACAAACAACAGAATAATCAGCTGTTGGATGTTGCATGAGGCAAGATGGAGGGAACATAAAGAAGCAAGTCAACATCCACAGCCAGTGACATGATGCCCCAGTGTTTATTGTGGGATATTTGTAATGTTTCAAGACCAATGGGATTCCTTTATTCTGTTTTGGATTCAGTGCACTGGAGGTTTAATGTCAGTACTACATCTGTAAGTGTTGTTTTAAAAAAAAACTCAGGAGGTTGCCTATGAACTTTTTTTTCCTCCCCTTAGAGATAACTGCTCAGATTTGCTGGAATAAAAAGGTGGTAATCGTGGCTCTTTAATTGTGTCGTAGATGAAGAGAAGTTACTCCTCTGTGGCCATTGCGCATTGCTAATTTAAAAGGGCAGATTGGTATGTCTGCTCTGGTGTATGGTGACCATCAGCTACAGGCAGTTCTCCTAGGCCCGGAGGGGGTCAATGACTGTCAGCTTCCAGTGATGGGATCCAGGTGTCTGGCCAGGCTGACTTGAATGGGGAAGAATGTGTTATGGGGCTGCTCTCTTCTAGCAGCATTCTGCTGAAGCAAATGTGAGGCAGATGCTGGTGAAACCACTGAGACCCATCTTCCATTACTGCCAGGTTCTGCTCTTCCTGGCTGGGTATTACTCAGCACAGCATTCTGCTGTCACCTGTGCATTCACCAGCTGCTGTACATCCATCCCATGGTATATAAATATCATAGGTTACCATGGATCGATAATGAAAACAGCTGCTGTAGAGGCAGTGCCACATTTATATATGGAGTTGATTTTCTCCGCTAGTACTCAGTGCAGATTGCTATCATCTTTTGATCCTTTTTGAACCATAGGCTTTCAGTCTCTTCTCTGTTTCTGTGTGCTGGACACCCCTCTTGATGCTGCACTTGAGCTGAAATATCTGCAGTATGCAATCACTAATAAGTTGTCTTGTATTATTTCATTTGTTAATATGGAGGTGATATGCTAGACGTCCTTTGACCTTTGCTCAACACACAGCCTGTTTTTTCCCCAGTTAGCAGTGACCATTGCTATCACTCTTCCAAATGGCAAGCCACAACAAGGGCACTGCAATGTCCCAGACTGCTCAGTTGTCACCATCTGTACTGGTATGAGGGAAGTACACTTTTGGTTAATAATTTGCTCTTCGATATGTTTTTGTTTAATTATCACTTCTCTCAAGGAGCACTAGTGAGAAGATACTTCATAGCTGTTTTTCCCTGTTAGCTTCTGCTCTTGCATGATGGTCAACATTAAGTGGTTTTTGTGATTTGCATAACCTTTTCCAGCTACAGGAAGTTTGAGTTATAGATTTGTTTCTTTACAGTAGATTTGATTTACATCAGAGCTGTCCCTGCCCCATGTATCTGCTCTACGGTACCACAAGTGCCTGGCTGGCAAAGCTGGGTGAAGCCTTGAGCGAGTCATCCAGGAATTGAGGGCGCTCTTTACAGCTCTCCTCTCAACAAAAGGGCCTAACAAGGGCTGTTGGAAAGAAAACTATCAGTGCTTGGAATTTCCCAGGTTGATTTGTGGTGTAGATTACATGCAGTTCAACTGCGTGGAGTCTGGGTTGGGCTTGGCCCAACATTGCATAGGTTCGACATTTGCTGCTCTCTCTGCACCCCTTTTCTTTTCAAAGCGAGAACAGGTATTGGGGGATGCAATTAACACAAGACTGCCCATTCTCCTTTTTTTCTGTGTCTTTTTAAGCTACATTTCATTCATGGAAATGTAATTAAAACATTTATGAGGGGGATGAGCCAACCCCGAATAGCTGCTGCTGTGGCATGGAGGCCGCCTCACTGGGGGAGAGTAGGCCGCGGGCAGAGCCTGTGGCCCCTGCCCACAGACAGGCCCCTGCTTGTTTGATTTCCCCTGCTGCGGGCCAGGCTCGGGAAGACAGGGGAATATTTATTTATAAGCTGTCTGTACAGATGTTTTCCTTGTGGTTTGCGGTGCATTGGTGCCACTTAGTGGGGGGAGAATTGAATTGACAGCTTTAACAGTGCTGGGGAAAACAAGGAGAGCTGGCTTTCGTTTTCCGGCCCCACCTCCACCCCCTCAGTGTATTTCTGCAGTTTAAAGACAAATTCAGAGCCTTCTGCTAGCCATGGGGCTGCTGTGGGTTACTGAAGTTGGCCGTCAACAGAGTAGTGCTGGCAGGCTGGACGTGCACTGACCCTGGTCCCAAGAAAGCTGCCCTGAAAGCACCACTGAATATTAGGCTAAATAGTCTGGATTCGCTGATAGACAAAGTTAATCCAGCCATTCCTTGTGTTATGCTGAACTTTGGCAGCCTTGAAAGTCACTCTCCCTCTGAGTTATGACTTCCACTATTTTAGGTGTAACAGGAAGGATGATGGAATGGGATGGCGTTAGCTCCGATTCAAGTTTTGGAGGAGCCAATGTATGCAGAATGTTGACAGTGTTTAATCAAAATCGTTTAACCAGATTTTCTATTGATTTCCTCACAGAATGGGCTGTGGGGAAAAAAGTAAAAATCCGGTGCCATAATATTTGTAATCAGCCTATTCTTCTCCCCTAAATAAATGCTTATGGTTAACTAATGGTACCTGGGGAGAGAGAAGGATGCCAGCTGTTTGCAGTGACAGAAATGACCCCAGCAGGAGCCTGGAGCTTCACTGCAAGCTTGCAATGGGGCACGTTGCACTCAAAGTGCTTTGCAGCACACTCTGTTTTGTATCGAGGGTGGGCAATGACAGAAAGGGTTCTGCGTTGTCAAGATGCTTAACAACATCTTGTGGTTGACTGTTACCTATTTATTTTTGTCTTCTGTAGGAAAGGACACTTCAGGGTGGTTTTACCTTGAGTTGAACAGAATTGCTGAATTGCTTTTTTTGGGTTTTTTTTGCACATGGGCTCTACCTTGTTGAGTTGTTTCTCTGTGGGCGCATGGCATGCCAGTACCCTAGAGCTCCAGGGAATCTGAGCTTGGGTTTGCAGCTCTTCCACATGGGGCACTGCTACTAATTTTAGTGAAACTTCTGGGCATGGAACAGTTGGGCTTTCAGACCTTAAGAAAACATACCATGACCGAGGACTGCACTCACTGACTGGCCTTAATCATACCTACTGTAGCTTTCCTCTTAGCTAGTCCCATTACCCTCAGCAGGCAAAGCAGCACCTCGCAGAGGTCGGCAGGTCCCAGCTACTGAAACGCTTCCTGGAGCCCGTGGTGTGAGCTCTTTTGTGCGCTGTGGTACTCTTGGCTCCTACAGGAGGGACATTGAATCTGCTGTGGGCATGTGTCCTGGCGTCACCTCTCCGTAGCTCTGCACATACCTCCTGCACGATGCCCGTGGTGTCAGCTGGTTCCTTCCAATTCATGCAGCTGCCAGGCTGGCAGCTCTTGGGTGATACATGTGAGGCGTGAGTACTTGCATCTTCTACCCAGGTTTTGAACCTGTTTGTGTCTCTTGCGCTCTCACCAGAGGGCACTGCACAACATGTTGCAGCCTAATAAATAACCTCTTAACCTGCTTAGCTGCTTTATGCTCAGTGGCATGTTTTACAACGTTACCTGGAGTCCTTGAATGCTGGTTCCCATGGCAACCTGATATAGCATTTTTATTCTTTATTACTATCACTGTTTTATTGCTGCCTTGTTCAAATGTGCTGTCATCTTTATTTTGCCTTGGTGTGCGTATGCGTGCGAGCCACAAATCTGTTTCTAAAAATTATATTATTAAACCATTTAGTGAATTTAAAAAAAGGGTGATGATCTGTCACTGTTGATTTAATGTTAAATGGAGAGGGACACCATAAATGGAAACAAAACTAAACCAGCAACCCAAATATTAACACAGATAGCTTAGGGTGTTTGGTGGAGGTTGGATAAAAGGAAATTAGTAGGAGAAATACTGCTTCTGTAGGAGAACATTATAGTCTTAATTTCTGTGAGAGGGTGTACTGATAGCATCCAGATATTCTTAGGAGTGGGTTTTGGCCAAAGGCAGTCAGGGAGCAAGGACCTAAATTGTTTTAAGGTGAAGCTTGAAATATTTGCAGAAGAATCTGTACGGCCCAATAGGGAACGGCCAGAAATTAAACTCTTAATATGGATCCTTAATATGGATCAAGTTGTGGATAACTCATTGTTTGCACCATATTTATGCTATATTAATCCTGCAGCTGGTGTGTTCTGCTTCTCTGCAAGGGCTAAGAAGATTTCTTCTACGGGGCTACGGAGGCAGGAGAATCACTTTTGCTGAAGGACTGGAGATGCAGCTAGAGATGGGTGTGCTGGTCCTCCCAGTGATGCTTGGTGTCTAGTTGCTAAGACCAACCATTGCCAGATTTGGTGTTGGGAAGGAAGGTGGATTCCTGTAGATGGGATTAAGAGGGACCCTGGGGAGAGAATTTGCTTTCCTTCTTAGTGCAGGCACAGTCCACCTAAAATGTGGGATTTTTGCTGTTCCAGGAGATAATGGGTGATAGTGGTAGTGGTGATGGGGATCTAGAGGAGCTGAAATGTGTTTCTTTTACAGGCTTCCTCAGGAGAGCCACCAGAATGTAGCCAGGGTGCCAGCAGATCCCTTAGGGCCAGGAGGAGCAGCAGGGCAGGCTGGCTCACCATGACCTGTCCTGCTGAAGCCTGGGTGGTAGGGGCTGTTTGGGGCCAGCTAATCACAGCTGACAGTGGGATGGGATTTTTCTTCAGGGCAAAGACTCCGTTTCTGGGAATGGCGAAGCAAACAGAGTTAAAGGCAGCGTGATCTTGTGCATCCAGGAGCCAGCTGGCAAACCCCAGATAACAGATATCTTTCTAAGCACATGTTAGGAGCTGTGCTGGTTTCAATGGCTCCCTTGTACATGCTGTCAACTTCCTTCCCTACTCTTAAGTATTAGGGGGCTGCTATAAAAATATTTATTCTTTCTTAGCTTCTCTGTCTCTGTCACTCTTCCCTATCGACTGCTACTGTGCAGCTAAGCATGGCGGTAGGGTATAAGTATCCCCTGTGCAGAGAAAGGATGTTGAAAGGACTGGGGTCAAGGCTGCCTCCTTGAGGGTGATCTCCTGTATTTAAGGAATGGAGAGGCATCATTTGGAAAGGTATAAATTATCTAGGACAGCACATAGAATTTTACAGCCTGTACTTAAATCCTTCATTATATCTTGTGCCAGCAGCAAGGCGGATTCTGCAGCTTTTTCTAAGGACACTAACCTAGAGATTCAGATGCTTTGGAGGATGCGTCTGTCCTTCCAGAAAACTCTGAGACTTTTTTCTTTTTTTTTTTTTTGCTTTCATATTTTTCTGCAAATTGCTCTGTTTTGGAGTGACGCTTTGCAGCAGGACAGGTTTGTCTGTGAGAGCTGGGCAGGGAAATTCCTTCACAGTGCTTGAAGTACACAGTTACTCATCTCCAGAACCCAAAGCAGAATAGATACAAACTGATCTGTAACTGGAATTTAGTCCTTGATTGGGAAATTTAGGGAATGAGATTACCTGAGCAGAACAGCTTTTCTAAAATAGAAGCATTTCTAGATTGCCAGACTGCTGATTGTTAAGAAGAAAAGTAGGGAGAACAGCTCGGGGAAGATAATGGGTTTCAAAGGAAGCAGGTTTCAGTTAGCTCAGAGCTAGGGTCTTGGAAAGCTGCTTGTAGTGAAAAGGAAGTTTAGAAGAGTTGAAAGTTTCTTAGAGAGGCAAATGTAATGGTGCAAGTATGAACTCCCTTAATGGAGAGGACAGATGGGAAACATAGTAAGAGATTACTTCAGCTAAATCACAGGCTCTTTAATGACCTGAGACTCAAAAGCAACATAAAAAAAATGGAGAGCAGGTCAAACTATTGAGAGCAATTTTATCGGGAACATGCAAAGAAAAATGAGAGGGCCAAAGTCCAAATGAGCTACAATTGGCAAAAGACATAAAGGGCAGCCGGAGGGGTTTCTGTAAATGTGTTTGTAGCAAGGGCTAGGACAGGGAATGAGTTAGTCCACTGCTCAGTGGAAAGGAAAAGCTCTCAAAAGATGGAAGTCAGAAAGCAGAAGTGCTAAATGACTTTTTTTATCCTTTCTGTTCTTCCTGAGAGGGTCAACAGCAGCCGTGCAGCCAGCACGCCATCAGGAAAGACAGAAGGAATAGGTTTGAATACTTAAGTTCGCAGAGCCTGGAGGAATTCAGCTCCGGGTAGTTAGAAAACTGCCTGAAGTGATTTCAGTGCTATTTGTGGTAATCTTTGAAAATCTATGGAGGACAAATGAGGCTTGAGAGGACTGGAGTAAAAACTTAATGGGATATCTTTCAAAAAGGGAGGAAGGGAGGAGCTGTATGCTGGGAAGCCTTTATTGCCAAGAGAATTTTTTTCAGAAAAATACGATAAAGATGATCAGGTTGTTTCTAAGAACATAGATGGCAGCAGTCTCTGGAAGAGCTGGAGATTGCAGCTCCCACAGTAGTCACTACTTCCTTTAATACTTGAATGACATACTAGAGAGCATGGATATTCACTTTGCAGATCATGCTAAACTGAGACAAGTACAAGCACAGCCGAGTTCAGGATGAGCATTCAGGAGAATCTGAAATAATAGGAACGGCCTGAAAAAAAACAGGTTACAGCTTAGCAGTGCTAAGGAAAGGAAGGAAAGAATGACTGTAAAAGGAAATTATGAAAGAGTGTGCGGTGGATGGTTTCAGGGTTATAGCAGATCACAGAGTATCCCTGGATCTGCAATGCGTTCTTGTTACAGGGCAAAAAAAAAAATAATCATTGGGACATAGAAATATGGTTTGCTGTAAAATACGCAAGGCGTTCTGTTCATTTAATTCAGTGCTGCTGGTGGGTGCAATATGTTTTGTTCTGAGTGATACCGTTCAAGGAGGATAGCGGCTGTCAGAAGAGATATTAGGAAAAATTTGTAACAAGAAGGCTAGTTGAGCATGGGGACCAGTTTCCCTGGGGAGGCTGCAGCTGAAATGAGGCAAGAGTTACCCTCAGGTGATTTTTCAGCCCGAGATAAGATTGATTGATTTATTTATTCTAAACCTTCCTTTTACCTTATAGCTGAAAAGCCAAGAGATTTATTCATGCTCAGAGAGTAGTAGTGTTAAGTAAATGAAAATACAGAATTCCAGCTTAATTTGAAAAGGGAGTACTTTTTTGGATATGCAAGTAACCAGTAAGACCTGAGGTTTTGGGCATCTCATGAAAAGATTGTGTACCTGGAAGGTGATTTTTCCATTTTTTTGCCCCCAGGTAGCCCAGTTGGATAATTATAATAAAGGTCCAGCTTGCCCTGTAGCTTCCATTTGCCTGGGATCATTAGATAGTTACAGTTGAAGCTGCAGCAAAACTGTGAAATATTCTCATTTTCCTTGTGTACTTAAAAGTTAAATTTTCTAATTTTATACTGTGGTTTGTATGTTAGTGAGACAGATCCCTAATTATCATTTCATGCGAAAGAGCAGTATTTAAAAGAGTGGTGCCTGGAAATTCCTTGGTCCACTGTTGATTTTTCATATCTCCTGTCTAGCTCTAAGGGTGCCTGAAGACTTATAAAAACATAAAACCCCGAATAGACAGAAATTAATACCAAGTTCTTCAAAAGGGAAATGGAGAATGTAAGTGGTGTCTGGGGTGACATCAACATTTGGATCCCCCTCTTTCAGTCTGAAATCAGGCTTAGGATGGAGATGAAATAGCATCCAAGAGTTTTCATGACAGGAAGAGTCTTCAGACATCAGAAGGCTCTTTAATTATGGGCAGAGTGATTCATTCAGTGGTCGGCATCTGTATTTCATTAAAATATGAAATCCTTCACTGTTTCTCCTTTAAATATGGAGGTATCCCTGTTTTATCTTTTTTGGCTTAGCCGAGCTGTATTTTATGTCAGCTCCTTGCAGTGTGCCTTTCGAGTGAGCCTGAGTTATGTGCAGATTATTTAACGCTGAAAATGTTGAGCAAATGTAATTCACCTGTGTCGTTTTCTCCAGAATCGTTTCTCCTTCAGCAACCAAGCGCAGCAGAAAAGCAGCTTGAAATGAAATTGGAGGATTAATTTCAAATTATTTGGGGAATGAGTGTAATCAATAAAAACAAGCTATTCTTTATGTTTTTTTCCTGCTGAGGCCTAATGAACAAGTGAGGATTTTCCTGAAGCAAACTGTATCAACAGGCCTAACTCAACTCCTGCTAAAATTGATGGGGAAAATAATCTCCCATGGACTTCGGTGACAGCAGCCTGCTTTGAACTGACTTTTAGTGTGCTGGGGAAATATGCATTTTGCCTGCAAGAGATTGATCATAAATACCTGTGCAGCTGAATACATCTGCAGCTTGCTACAGCAGTAGGAGGCTGCATGAGGGTCAGGCAAGAAAATCATGGGTGAAAAAGTCTTTCATTACGCCTGCATTTCTCCCACCTCACCAGAAATAAGCCACCAGGTATATTTTAGATCAATAAGGAGGATCGTTTTCAGGCTGAAAGAGTCGCCATAGTTTGCCAAAATTTCCCTATTTTTTCCACCATCTTGCTATGACTTTTTAGATTTTGGAAAGAGAACGCACAGAATTTTACAACAAATTAGAAGCGATTAAGTGTTTTTAGTTTTCTTATACCAGTTGTGATTAGTGCAGGGCCTTTCTACTCTACTGCCTCTTTCCAAAATGCATTAAGACTGTCAGATGTAAATTGGGAGCATCAAAGCACTTTCTGCGTAGGGTTATGAGCTGGTCTGTAGTGCAAATTGCGCTGAATTCTCCCAATGTATTCAGTGCCAAGCACAAATTGCATTTTAAAAGCAATATTTTGTTTGGCCAGCCTGTATTAATTTAACTGTATTCAGCAGCTGTGAGGTTAAATCCTGGTTTGCCAGTTGCCTTTAGGGTTTGAAAGAGAAACAGCAGCAACAGGTTTTTCAGCTTTGCCAGTGAGAAAGTAACGCGAGAAAGAGTGGGAGAGTAGAGAGCACGGAGATGCTTTAATTTATCAAGGGCAAACACTTAGCCACGCAGCCATTTGTCGCTCTTCCGTGGGTGTTATGATCTGCCCAGAAATACTGAAAAGAGGGAGAACTAGGCGGAAAGTTGGGACAAAAATATATAAGGAGCTGGAAAGAGGGCTGGCTGCCAGAATCTGTGGTGTTAGAGTTGGCCCCCAGCTCTGCTCCTTGCTTGTCTTGGCGCTGTAGTTGCAAGACAAATATATTTGTTTTAGTGTTGTTGGTGAAATCTGGCTGGCTACAGAGCAAATGGTGCTAAGCAGTGGGGAGACTTCATCTCGTGAGTCATCTGAGAACGGGGAGCAGGATGGGAGGGTGATGATTTAGGTCATGCAGGCTGGGCCACAGGGTTTTCTCTCTTTCATAAGCATTTCATCAGTAAGAAACGGCCACAGGATGAAGCCTTCTCTTCTGCAGACTGGAGCAGCAACACTCTGCTGGTGTGGGGCTGGCTGATAAAGCAGAGAATTTGGGATGAACCACGAGTAGTTTCCCGCTGTCCCAAGGGGAAGCGAGTGTGGGGAGTAGGAAGAACAGTCCGTGGTTACAACATCCCAATTCAGGTGATTAAGTCTCCTCAAAGCAGCAAAGAGCTAAATTCAGTCTCTGAGCCTCCTTCTTTATCTGTGTACCAGAAATCACACCAATGCCCAGCTCACCAGAGCACTGTGAGGATAAATCCACCAAGGACTTGAAAGTGCTCAGATAAATACCTGTGAGAGCACAGGGAGGCATTTGTGCTTGTATGAGGGATAAGTGCTTTATTAGTAATGACCTGGAAAGGACAGAGCTACTTACAGGTATAGTAAGCACAAGCAAGTACCTCCTGTAGTTGACAGGCTCTTGGTATAAATCATTTGTGGAATAAATGACACAAGAGAATTCATGCTTCCTAAAGGAGAAGGAAAGAAGTCTCTGCTGAGCTTAATAAAAATGAAAATTTGGTAATGGATAATATGAGTCTAGAGGGGTCACAGTCTGCTTGACTGGAGCTGTAAGGTCACAGATTAAGTAGGTGCCCAAGTTGGTTGCAGCAATATACAGGAAATTATTGAAGGAAGATGCATCCTGGGAATCTTTCCCACAGAACAGCAAGATCTGGGATAGCTGTGGTTTCGCACAGCAGAATTCAAGGGAATTATTGTAGCAAAGACCTATGTATTTGACGTATCTTTAAAACAGCTGGAGTGCCTTCTCTTCTTCTTTCTGAATTTTTGAAGGTCCCTGTGAGGTAGGGCAGGAGGAGCTTGTCCTGCGCTGTGCCAGGCCACAGGGTCTCATGAGCCTGAGGCCGTGCTCCCAGCATGGGAGAATCTCAGCTCCCTCCCTTGTGCTTCCAGCCACAGGTTCCCTTCCCTCCCAGCTGCTAGCATATGGGCTCATAACTGCTGCAGAGCAGCGCTCAACCAGCCAAAAGCTAACATGATTGAAAAAAATAAATTAGTTTCTTTTGGGCTAATTTCCTGAATTGTCTCACCATTTAGTCATAAAGGTTCTGGTGCAAGGGAGAAGGTGGGAACATATGGCGGGGGGCAGAGGGAAGAGTGGGAATTGGTTAGCTTTTAACTTCCATCAGCTAAAGCTGCCGTGAGACTGTCAGGTCTGGGCTCTGTCTCCATGAACTAGAAGAAATGCATCAAGCTGAGGTCAGGAGTTCCTTTCACGTGTGGCAGCACACAAACGGCTGCTGCTCCGTGGTGCCGCTCGGTCTAACCCTTCCCTGCGCTATCAGCACACTTTGTGCGTGGCCTGTTTCAGTAAAGGAGTGTTGAAGGCAGCATCCTTCCCGTGTTCTTCCCAAAAATGGGTCAGCTGGGGAGCGAGAAGCAACTGCTGCTGTGTGACTGTGGCCGCAGCCTAGAAGAGATACAGGAATGTACCTGGACAGGTTCTGTTTATGAAAAAGCATGAATTTCAGCTCATTAAACTATCAAGCCTCCAAATGTTGTAAAGTCGAGGTCAGGAAGTAGCTGTAAATTGAGCGACTGGAAAGGAAACCCAATTAGCTGCTTGCCTTTCTTCCGGAGTTCCCGTGTGGAGGTCATGCAGATGTTTGTCGTAACTAAAGGCCTCCAAGTTGGTGCAGTTCATCTCGATGGATACAGGCTTTCACTCTCCTGCAGTGATGTTCCCTGGCCCTTACCTTTAACTGCAGAAAAAAATTATTTAAGAAAAGGCCTCTCTTCTGTGTAGCTTTTTTTCCCCATGATAATAGTGCAGCCTTCTTCTGCTAGTCTGATTCCTCCTACTCTCCAGAATTCACAGTCTTCAGGCATTTAACAACTGCTACCAGTTATTTTCCCCACTGTGATCACTGTAGAGCCAAGTTATGCATCTCATGTTTTAGAAATTTTCTTTTAAAATATGTTACCTCAACTCCAGTAATAAGTTGTGGGTTGTTTTTTTTCTTTCCAACAACTTTGTGTCTAAAAGACAGGCCAATATACAGAATTGAGATGCTCTTCTATCCCTTCTCCATGCAATGATGGGTTGACTATTTCTAGCCAAAATTTTGCTTGCCCGAGTACTCCACCGTGTCACGCTGTGTAAGTACCCCTGCCTAGACTGCTCTTTTTCCTCACTGCCCCAGAGCACTCTGTTCTAGGTGCACTCGTAGTTCTTGAGACACAAAGCCACGACTGGATACCTCTTGCATTATTTTGACCTGTAACTGTGTTGGTAAGATGCTTGCTGACCTGATCATCTCACAGCTAAACCCAGGGGTTTGCAGTTCAAGAAGGAAACTTTCACTATTGCCCTGAAAACAGAAGTGTAGAAGGAATTAATGTGGAAAGAATTTAATGCAAAAATTTTTGTATGCCATCCTGCTGCCAAGAGATCTTGCCAACTGGGTGGTAGCAGCACGGTTTTTAACTTCTCTCTCTGTATACAAACAGGATGACTTAACCTCATCATCTTTATCCCTGAATAAAAGACAGAGCTGATGATTTGAACAGCTGTTTCGCAAATTGGTAGCTGGCTCGTGGTGCAGCAGGGAAGCTGTGTGGTCTTTGAACAACGCTTTGTCATTTGCCCTTGGTGCCTCCTGTCTCTGTGCTGCCTCGTCTTGTGCCCAGACAGGTCCCTTTTCCAAACGACAGATCACAGAGGGAATCCAAAACAAGAGACGTTCCTAACGAGAGAAGCTGGCAGATGACACCTGAGCATGAACAGTCTCGTTGAGCCCTCAGGAGGGTGGGAGAAACAGCATCACATCTTGGGAATGGCAGTGGGAGGTGATGACTTGAGTACCAATGGTGGGAAGGCAGCAACAGAGAGAAGGAAGGGGTAGAGATCTGAGGACCTGGAATTGCGCCATGCTGCCTGGGCACAGGGGAGATGCGCAAGGGTTTTGAATATGCACCAAAATCTGCCAAGTTAGTTACAGCGGCTTGAATGGCTCCTTCCTTTTGCGGCGTGAGGAGGAAGCCGGGCTCTCCTGGACCTCTTTAATCCAAAGAAATTGCAGCAATTTAGCGACATCGTTTTCTGAGTACACATAGTTAAACTGGTGTAGTCCGCCAGCATGAACACTCAAATTGGTTTAAGAGTGGCTGATATAGCTCAAATGTATTGGAACTAGCTAATTTGAGAGTGTCCATGCAAGGGGGTTGTGCCAATTTAACATCATCAATTTAGACGCCTGTAGTTGCATTAGTGCAGGGTTTGAATGCAGAGTAACAGGGACAGCAACTAGGAAACGGCTTAAAGAGGCATTTTTTTACAGAAATGGTGTATAAAGCTACTAAAATGAATAAAATATTTGAGTATTTATAGCAGAAAATTGTGATATCATCTCCCAGGGACTTATCTTTCTGGGGAAAGAAGGGATCTTAATTTTTTTTTTTTTTTTAAGCAAAGAATAGGGGAAATGCATAATTTATGTATTTTATGCTTCTATCTCCTAAAATCTTTCAGAAACTTTCTCCCAAAAATGCAAATCTTAAAACTCTGAGAGATAGATTTGGGTCTGGATGACAGTCAGGTGTCCCAGCATGTGGGATTATAGTCTAAAATGAAAAATTAAGTATAATATTTCTGAACACACAAGTGGTTGATATCTGTCAAGGTCGCTATAATGCCTAACTAAGGTGGGGGGTTTTTATGCGATATGTTTCTTTCTTCCTACACTTGAGAGATCTCTTCCCTTCCTCCCCCTGCTCCATGGTGTTACTGCGCTTTCCTAACTACAATTAAAATGTTGACACCTGGCTTGGCTCTGCAGATTAGGATTTGATTTTCTGTAATTATATGTTATCGCTCACATTCAGTAGCAATTTTACCTTCTGTACAGTATGATAACACATATTAATTCAATAAAAGAAATCAATTCACAGGCAATTGCAAAATGTAACACCTTGGTAACTGAGTACTAACCAATCAGATTATGCATTTGACATTGTGCCTTGTCATTTAATCAGTAATGGGTGATTGCAAAAGCAGATATATGTCAGATGTTAATTAAGAGTAACACAGTTTGGGACCTTAATGTTAACAGTGCTTGTTTTGTTATGATGCTGTGCTGAATATAGCTAATATTTGACTTGCACTTAAGTATTATTTACAGTAAATGGAACGATAAGGATATTTATTCTGTCTCTGTGTTCCAAAAGATGTATTAAATTTTCCTTTTAATCAGTGGAACATACTGAGTGTTAATGGACCGCCGCACAGTATGTGGCTGCGTATGTGGGATGTGGAGGTGGTTTTGCTTATAGTGAACATGCTCCGTCTTATCTTGTAGAAAGTTATATAGTCTTGCTTTCCCGTGGTTTTTTTATCTTCTCAAAGTGTTTCACTTGCCATCTGCCAATCAACTCTTTCCATCAGGTTGTTGTTATGGTGTTGAAAAAGAACTGTGAAGCCATGGGTATGCGCCATCCCCGAATCTGCTGAAACCCTCCCCACTTCTCCCTCCTGGTCCCTTGCAACAGATACCAGGTGAAACGCTCTCTCCTTCACCGGCGGCCCTGCCTGGGCACTGCTTAGCAGGAAACTGGTATCACCTTTCACTCCATTTCCACCTGCCATTTTCTCCCCTTCAGGATGTCTTCAAGTGCTAACCTCATGGTTGTTCCCAAGGCCTAAAGTGGGGGGTGTTCACTTCCTTGCTTTGGACCTTCCTGGAGTCTGTTTGACCAGGATTGACTGCACTGTCTGTGTCCTGATCTCCAGCTGCAGCTCTGGGCTGCTTGACGGGCGTTCGGTGCCACTGACTCCCGGCGCTTTTAGTGGTGATGAAGGACACGCAGGACCTAGCCCGTAATTTTATCTCTTTACTTTAAAGACCCATTTGTTCTGTGTGATTAGGACCTATTAGTCCAGTTACATTAAGATGAGAACAGGTGAAATATGCCTGAAACCGACATTTCAGCTTAGCCAAATGTTATCATGCTGACAGAACCTCCCTTTCTGATTTGTAATTAAGTTAGAGCCAAGGCCACCAGCTATTAAACCCTACAAAGCGTACGTGTAAGATACAAGGAATCTCCAATAAAGTTGTAAACTTCAATTAGATGGCACCAGCCCAGGGTCCTGAGCTTTCGTTGGACACTTACCTAATTTTATTATAACAGCAGCATCCTAAATGAGCAGCTCTGGGGCATAGTCTATTCATTTAACAGTCTGCATATTCATTAAATCTTACAAATTGGCATCAGAGTTTTGGTTTTAACAACCTACTTATTGAAAGAGAGAGGCACATTCGGCATTAGATCACTTACATTTTCTGTTCGGCAAAACATTTTTATTCAGAGCTTGCATAAAACGTGGCAATTCCTATCAGCTGGGGTAAATTTTCCCATAAAAGTGATTTGCTAATGGCTGATAAAGTAACACAGAGCTTGTAAAACTATTTGCTGTGAAATTTCAGCAAGGAAAGAGCTGTCTCTTTTGCCCCAGGATATCGTTGTTTTCAGGGAAGTGGAAGGATTGCAGGTAGGGATGGCAACAGTGAAGGTTGCCTACTCTTTTAGCAATAATCTCTTTCCCCCTCCCTTCATTTTACGAACAGACAAATGCAACATTAGTGTCTCTATTTTTTTTTTTTTAAATCATACTTAGATATTACCATCTTTTCTTCTGCTGTGATTTCCCAGAAGAAAAAGGTGCTTCAAAACAATGTTTTTCTGTGTAATTCTCTGTATCATTATTTTGTACTCGGTATTCCAAGATGGGTACTTGTTTTGGTTTTTCCTTTCGTTATTGTCCTTCTATATAATTGAACCAGTCAGAACTTCAGTGATTTAAGCAGAGCTATGACAGCTCATATCCTGACGTGTGAATCTTGGCTTAGTACTTGTGCGTGGCTTTCTTGAACTTCTAAGGAAGCTGAGTGTTTATTTTCAAATGTGCACGCCAGTAATGAAGCAATCTTCTATTTTGCAATAACTAATGAGTATACTATCTGGAGAGAGCCCAAACTGTGGAAACCATGTTTTTAAACCATCTTTCTGCGCTTTGGGAAATACCTTGTCTCTTCAAGAGGCCTTACGGTGCTATATGGTGCACTTCTATAATTATAACCTTCATTCTAGCTTGAAAAAGGGTAATTTTCTTAAAATGAGAATTTTAATCTCTAACTTGGATTTTACTGCAGGTTTTCTCAGTGTCTTTAAGAGGGTGAAAAAAGACTTCCCTTGAATAGATGATTTCATTAGTTTACATTCTGCTGCTTGTCCTGTCTGCACAGGGAGATGTAGGATGGACTAGTGAAGTTCCTGAATTGTCTTTCCATAGAAGGAAAATGATGCTTACAAAATTTTGATGGATTGATCCATTTATCAAAATACCCACAGACTCCACACCCATAATGGTGAAATGATAAGTATTGGGTGTTGAGCTAAGAATGTACAATTATAATGCTTTTAATAAGTTAACCTAAGAGCTTTGGTTTTGCTGTGTAAGTTTTCTTAAGGGGAAGAAAAATATTAGAAAATCTTGAGTTGGATTCCTTGGCATAGAATTAAATTATTATTTCTTTATTAGCTTCTCATTTTCACAGGTTGAAGAAGAGCTACCCATTTTTCAGTTGATGGCAAGCAACTTGTAATGGTGCTTGTTTTTAAGAGCCTGCTGCTTTTGATGTTCTTTGTAATCTGTACTGTCTTCAAAGGCAACTGATACAAAGAAGGGACCTGTTACAAGAATGGAAAACAAACACGTTCTTAAGCCTTTCCGTAGTGTCGAATTCCTGCTTCTACCGAATAGGAAAATGATCTATAGCTTGAGGGGATCAGGACTGAACAGCCACTAAATGTGTAAAATAAAGCATCCTACAGGTATAGTGGGCAGGGTAAATGACTGACCCAACAGCCCTACTGGTGGGGCACCAGAGATGGTGGGGCTTTGCTCCCTGTAGTTCCTTCTCTGAAACAGGGTCTGGATGCAAAGCATGACCCTGGTGTTTCTGTGCAGGGTGTGATTGATAGATAAGTCAATATAATAATATGGAACTACTGAAATTAGGTCAAGCTGCTGGTTTGTCTGTGATACAAGAGACTTTTGTTTATCCTTTAAAAAGGGATTTATAAGGGGATTCTCTGCGTGTTTGTGCATACTGAAGGAGAAGCGAATCATGGGCTGCAGGGTTTGATCAAACTGGGACAGAATAGTGGGTTTTTTTGAAAGGCAGTGCTGGCAGAAGTGGTGAAAATTTTATGAATGCACAAGTAACCTCATGTCACACAGGGATTATTCCTTTAATGTGTTTATGCCTTTATCAAGGGGGGAATGGCTTTGTTGCCTAGCTATGTAGCATTAACTTGCTACTATCTGAGAAATAATACCCATTAGTAAGTTCTGATTTGTGTATTTATTTCCCGTGTTCCTTATCTGGTATAAGTTGATATAAATCCTCCTGCCAAATCAGAACATGGATGATTTTCTTCTGGCAAAACCTGATACTGCAGCTCGTCCTTTAGCTCTCAGGCCTCACGGGTTTAGCATCAGTGGTTTGACCTCTTCCTGTTCAAAGGCTACCGTGAGCATTGCTATCTGCAGAGATGCGTGGTGACAGGGTAATCATACTTCATGCTGAAGATTACCATGCGTTTGGCAGTCACAGATAAACACAGCCTTACAGACTGAGCATAATGACATTATGTATGATCGCTTTCTATTTAAGAAAAAAAAAAGAGGGAGGAGGGGGGGCAGCAGTAGTAGAGATAAATGTGCCTCAGGTCAGAGCTTGGGGTAGAACTTGACTCTGTCACATGTACGGTAACCCCCGTGCTGTCCTGGCTGCTGGACGACCGTCTTGTGTTTTACTGGATAAGCAGATGTCCTGGAGAATTAGGGATCGCTGTCACGGGCCTGATGGCAATAGTCCAATCTGCTCTTTGACATAGAGGCTTTGCCTCTATTATGTCTCCATATGTGTACTTTCCTGCCCGGGGATTTCATGGAAATGACTGCTAGATGTTGAGATGAGCGAACCTCCTCAACATCATTTTCTTTTGTAAGTAGCACTACATTGCCACTCTTGCAACTGGTCGTGAATCAAGTCAACTAAAGCTACAGGGTGAAAACCAGAAGGATTACAGAGCTGAGGCTTCACCCAGCAGGACCTATACATGCCAGTGAAACTAGAACTCAGCATTTAGAAAACACTTTTAAGTACGTATATTCGCTTCTTAAATGTGACTGCCACATATCCAAAGTTTTATCTCAGTAGTTTCATGGCCACTAAGAAGGTTCAATAAGTTGGAAAACTGTTTATCCTGTATCGGTTGTGCTGACTTAAATAACACACACAAACAGTTAGAAGGCAAGTAAAATTTTGACCTGTAATAAGCCCTACACTTCAACAAATAGTATTTCAAGACTTCAGCATTCTCAAATAGATTTGGAAGGATGCAATATAGATCTTAAAAGGCATGGGTGATTTATTTTAAGCTGTGATATTAAAGATGGATAAAACCAGATATAAGCTCTCACTTTCAAGGTCATTATTTCTCAGTTCTAGGTCATTTGATTTATTTGCCAGCATGTGCAGGCTCTGAGAGCTGAGTAGCTGCTTATCCACAGTAACAATTGTTCTTTACCCCACCCACTATTGCTGCTGATTGGTAGAGCAAAAACTGGCTTTCAAACGTGGCAGAGGGGTACGGATACACTTAATAGCAAAAATGGAACCTCTCCTTTCTGTTGAAGCATGAGATTTGCCGAACAATACTGTAAATTTATACCACACTAGTTCAGGCTGTCTCTTTATCACCTGATTTCTCTATGGGAAATCACAAGTCCATCATAACACCAAAGTACTTCGTTTTAAGGCAGTCTGTAGGTCTCTTGAGCAGATCAGAGCAACTTGGATTGAATTAAAACCATGTTGTCAAAGGTGGTCGTTGTCCCCTCACATTGTGTGTTTCCTGAATGTACTTAGGAGAACGTTTAGGAAAAGAGGAAAAGGACTTGATGCTGTAAGTTGTCATCCTTGAGAACCTAGTCACTGGAGGGCTTCTTTCTTTAAGGGACCTGCACTCTAGAGTTCGTCAAATAATTAAAATTAGTCCTAAGAAATGCTGACCATAACAACTTTTCCTGTCTCAGCCATACAAGGAATCTGTCCCCTACTTTTCTGCCAGTACCCCTTCTTCCCTTTTACCTTTCTGTCGGTCACGCTCTGCAGCATTGTGTTGTTACTGAGATCTCAGTATGTTGCTGAGAAGATAAACAGGTTCTGGAAGACCCAGGTCAAAATACCTGGGGATGAGAAGCAGTATCAGACTTGGTAAGTTACAGCAGTAGGTAGATGACATAGGGGGTCATTTGCTGTGAAGTACCTGCTGCAGAATCTGTCCCCTAGTCAGGTCCCGCTTAAGTCTTTACGGTGAGGCTTCCAAAGGCCTTAACCAGCGTGTAAACGTTGTGCTGTAGTGCAGCTGTAGTTAATTTCCAAAGTGTGTTCCAGGTTGTTCTTCTCATCAGACATGTGGGAAGATTGGCGAAAGCTCTGCATTGCCACGCGTGACAGCAGCCCTGCGGTTTCCGGGCTGTGTGAGTTAAGGAAGAAGAGTGGTGACTGAGGAGGAGGTTTAGGAGAGCAACAGCAAAGTTCAGTCACTTCAGCTCCACTTAGGGCTGGAGCTAAAACTCGCAGAGATTTGAAGTCCGTATGACCAATCTGAGAGGCTCTCCTGCCAAAGTATGTGAGGAAAACCAGAGCAGATAATGTCAAGGTTCTCTTACAGATGTCCCCTGCACAGCCACCACTGCTCTTGGATTGATGGGAAGGAGTGAAAGAGCCTTTGCAGCAGCTAAGCAGGGCTGTGTGTCTTTCATAGTACCACGAGCTGCTTACGTGGTCTATGTTTCCATGGTATATCAGGAACAAAGAAGCCTGGGTACAAAGCCTGTTTGAAAATTGATCCTCGGTGAAATGGGAATTTACAAATGTGGCGTATTCTTCTCAAAAATAAAATTGAGCTTTACCCGTATTACTCTTAAAGTATAAAGCTTTAATTATGCCCTAAATCCACTTCTTTAGCTGGGGGGCTCATATGATTAGCAGCATGGAAAAAAAAAAAAAAAAAGAAAAAAGGCATCTGGAGAGGCCGTGTGGTGCCGTGTTTTCCCATATGTGAAATTTTATATAGTACAAATTATTAAACACCAAACCTCTGGAGAAAGATTGTAATGAAAAATTTAGCACTCCCCCATCAGGCTGCAACTAATTTGCCTTCTGACTAGATCTGAAGGAACAGGGCTGTGCTGGGGGTAATCCTTGATGAGTAGCTGGCAAGAAGA
Source organism: Baryphthengus martii (assembly GCA_013396935.1). Lineage (NCBI taxonomy): Eukaryota > Metazoa > Chordata > Aves > Coraciiformes > Momotidae > Baryphthengus > Baryphthengus martii. Next base: position 710,362 of record VWZK01017653.1, on the reverse strand, counting down.
AACAAGTAGTATTATAGTGCAACAGGAGCAAAGCGTGACACTTGTGTGGATAGCCTCACTGAGAGACAGTTAAGGTAAAAATGAAGAAAAAAATAAACCACTGTTTTCAGTCAAGGTCTGTGGGAACATATCCCATTCTCTCTATTTTGATTTTGGCCTCTAGCTCCCAATTTTCATCTTGCAACACTTTTTTGTAATAAAGATGTACAGGAGAGAGGAGGCCTGGAACAGATGCTGTCTGGCTCATACGCTGGGCAGTCCTATCTTGTTCATGCATGTGGGCATACGTGCATCTTCTCTCTTACGTGGTCTTGCCCCGGCCCTTCTGCCTCTCACATCCCCCCTGCCCAGGGGATGCTGCCCACAGCACACCACACTCAGACACTGAAACATTCAGCCACGTACACTCTGGGGCTTCAGATGTGAGAGCACGAGCAGCCGCTCAGGAACCCACGTTGCACCAAAGATGGACACGGCTGGGCTGTGGGATCCCCCTGCTCAGCCTCCTGCACTCTGAGCACAGGAACGCGGGAGGTGGGGCAGTTTCTGGTATGTGCAGAGCTGCATTTTAAGTATCTGCACAGATGGGGTGCTCCTCTGAAATACACCATCAGGCCGTGACTGAGAGGTGTATCAGATCCATGCTACTGCTCGAATCCGTGCCACTGCTTGTGCTGACTACAGATGCCCGTCGTCCTCTCAGTAGTGCCAGGAGCTCTTCCCCAGGAGATTGTGTTGGGGTTTATAGAAACACAGAGCAAATGGTGGGAAGTGCTGCTACCTGGTTTACTTTTTTTTGTTTGTAGATAAATGCTAAGTGTAGTATTTTCCTTTTGTTTATGAATTGTTTATGAAGAGTTTCACCTTTTTTTTGTTCTCCTTTGTGTTTTGTTTTTTTTTCTTTTCCTCCTCTTGTAAGTTGGGCCCTGCAGAATTCTGAAGGCATGTTACGTGCCTGAGAGATCAAGCAAAAGGATGCTAGAGCTAGCCTGATGTGACCAGTGGTGGCACCCACTCTGTGATTAACCCTTGTTACATTGTGCTAGGTGCTTATTACAATTAAATTCCTCCTTGCCAGAGCAGCCTGCTCTGCGTCATCGCAGTTGTCTCTATGGGAGAAGTGATGCTGTTGCAGCAATAGGCTGGGTACTTCAGGGGCACCCACCTTTTTCTGGCCTTTTTTGCCCCATGTTTCTTGCTGACAAAAAAGTGTGACTCCATATGCAGCCCTCTTGTCATAGCTGGAGCATGTTTTTAAGAACAGAGAAGTAATCTTGTCATGTGCTGTGTATCCAGGAGCTCGGAAAGCTCCTGAACCTTGGAAGAACGACTTCCCCCACCATCTGTAAGTTCATATTTGCCCCTAAAACCCAGGGATTGGTTTTGCCTGGATGCTTCAGAAGTAAAGGACTATAGGCACAAAACACCCGTCTCCCCACGGCGTCAATATAAAATCCAGACTTTACAGTCCAAGTCCAAGAAAACTCAGCACGGGCAGATTGCTCTTGGCCCCTGCCTGGCAGGGTGTTGATTAATAATTTGAACCTGCAAATCCTCTTTCAACTTCTGTGAAATCTAAATTGTCCATCTGAGGCTGGCTTCTTTCAAAAACAATTCTACTGTGATTTTCACTGCTAGCATAATTCTTTGTAAAATAGATAACCCTGTCAGTGGCAAAGCTGCGCCGCACACCTGGAAGGCAGCACAGCTGCCTGAGTGCTGGCGTACGAATGTGGAGAGCGGGTGATAACTGGAGAAGATCAGAATTTAAACGGAGTTCAGTTCAGATATATCCAGTTGTATTCCGCTTCCTTTGCACTATACCGTATATGTCTGTTTCAGGAGATTTATTTCTCTTTTTTAAGATTGAAATTTTGAGGGTAAAATGTAAGATTGGAATCTCAACACCTACAGGAGTCAAGGTACCCTGAGGCACGTCAGAAAATCTCAACTTTAGGACTCACCAGAAGATAATGGTTCAGCCACTTACTCAGGCGAGTCACTGTTTGATCCCACTCCTGCTGCTGCATTCTCCCTCTAGGCAGAAGGAGCTGGTTTTCTGGAATAAACAAGAGATTTCAGTGAAATGGGCTTTTTCCACAGGTGGGCTGGGAGATGGGAGCGTGCTGGTCCTGCCGAGTGTTTGGTTTTTAGGAAGGACAATACCAAGTGTTGACAAGTGTGTCATAGTTTGTGAATTTACCTTGTTATGAGATGCTGTCGTGTTTTATGCTTAGCTATGCTGTTTGCATTATGGCTCCTTTTTTTCATGGTTTCAGGAAAAGGATACAATATTTTCTTGCATCATTGCAAATCCGTAGTAATTCTATTAAGGAAAGAAAAAACGCAACCACCTGGCTTTAGAAACCGTGAGAAAAAGAATCACCTCTGGTGTTTTTGAAAAAGGACCTTGTTTGCTCAGTAATTCAATATTGCTCTATCTTCTCAATAATGAGAGTTTAGCTCCTAATGGCAGCACATTACAGAAAAAGACTGTTCAATTTAAACGTGTTGTAAATCCAACTAATAAGTATAAATTGATTTTTAAGGGGAAAAAATGTGCATAAAACTAGTCTTTTACCATATGTTTCAGCTCTACAGAACCCTTGCTTGAGTGGTATTTCAATGTGCTTTACCTATTGTGTTGCAAACTTTTTCAGACTCTGTCAAGTTGTACTAAAGCTTTTAAAATACAGATGGTGGTAAAATCCCCAGTGGAAAACAGACTTCTATTTCAAACTTCAGTTCGGTTTTTTTCTCTTCTAGTTCATAGCAGATTTTGACAGATCAGAAGAAATATTCACAGCTTGATGCAGCTGGATTCTTCGTTGGCATGAGCAGAAACATCTGGCCCCAAAACAGTGCATTTTACTATAGGGCCAAAATACATGCACATGCATCTGTTGTGCTAATATATTTTCCTATGAACTCGGATATTAATTACTTTGTTTTACCGAGACAGCAGCGTTGGTTCAGGGAATGAAATTGTTTCCTTTAGCCTTCTGTTAATGGTAATACTGTTTTAAATAGGAAATTGTCAGGTACATTGCGAATAGCAGTGAGGTAAAGTGTGTAGAGAGAGGATACTTATAGTGCAATGGTATCTTGACATGTACTCTTATGTAGAATTTGCTTATCGACTGAGACAACTATTGGCATAAAAGCTCCATGTGAGACCAGTTTTACATCTCTAGAAGACAAGTTCAATTTTTGCATTGTAATTTTAGAGGCTTTTGCTATTCCCTCTTGCTACTTGTAGTGTCCTCTTGCTGCTCATTCACAGGCAGCAGCAAGGGAACGTTAAAGATCTGAATAATTACCTGGTTATCTGGCTCTACCCATAGTTCTGCCTTGGTGATTTTTGTTATTTTGGGCTTTGTTCCTTCTCCCGCCCATGCTCTTACACAAAAAGAGAAAAAACAGTCCTTTTGTTGACTGTTGGTCTCTGGATTGAGCTCTCAGTTTTGCTCCCCCTGTTTATAGCAGTTCTGGGCCTCACGGCTGCTTGTGAAGAACCTGTGGTGTGGCAGAACTTGACTGTTGCTCAAATCTGTATCCAAGGTACTTTGAAGCCTCCCGCTTTCGGGCAGTGCTCAAACACAGGTCTTTCTGCCCAAAGATAAGCCTCAGTGTCCCATATATCCAGAGCAGTTCTGAATCCCTTGTCTTCCTAGTAGCAAAGGTGTGTTCCCTTACCTCCCTTCCATGAAACCTTCCTATCTGATAACTTCTTTTTTTCACGCTATCCCTGTGCCTCTTTTTACTAAAATACTTCCTGTGGAGTTGCAGGGTTTCCATGCAGTATGCAAAAAAAGCAACTTTTCCTTTTTTTTTGCTTTCTCAGTGAGCTCTACTCTGTTAACGTTACACTTTCTAAGAAATATTTGTTAACCCATGACGCGGGGAGAAAGATCTTGGGGTTCAGATGCAGGATGGTTGCCATTAAAAGCTGTGGTGCTTTTAGCTGTGCACTTTTTTCTGCAGGTGCAGTCCTAGCCTTATCCCAGGTCCGTTGCTTGACGTTCCCAAAGTCATCTGATCTCTTCCTTCCTTCCTGAAGGCACAATAATACTGCCCACTGCGCATCCTTGCTGTTTAAACTCGATGGGTATTTGCAGAGTATTTGGAGATGCTCTCAGGAAATATTAGTAGGATCATTAATAAACACATCTTGCTATTACTATGTTATCCTCTGCGGTGCTGTTTGCCTAAGTATAGGCTTTCCCACTGAACAAGTAGAGAAAACAGATGTTTATTACAGTTTAAAATACCTTTCTGCACCAGATGTGACAAGAAGGATAAGCATTTCCTGCAGCTAAGACCATTCTTTTGGGAAGAACTGCAGCAGTTTAAGTGAACCGAGTTGTTACTTTAATTTTACTTTAAAAGCTACTTGTTTCAGTTCAGGTTGGACTGATTCATAACTTACTTAACCTTAACAAAATGGAGGTTTGGCTTAGAGCTTGATAAGCGTGCTATACACCATTTATAGCCATTTAAATCAGCCTCAGATCAGGCTTTGAGTTGAACTAGTGGGCTTGTTTCTTCTGATGCTTGACAGGCCTTGGTGCCTTCTGTAAAACAATGCAGGCACAGTGGCTTTCGTTTCTCTGGGCCTGCCTTGGGCAGGTCTCCCCTCTTTCTGAACCCAACTCATCTCCAAGCACAGCCCTATTCCTTTCTGAAAGGCACCAGGGCAGCTTTGCTTTCTGGAATCGGTGAGGAGAGAATGTCTTGCCTCACAGGGAAGCAGTTCAGAGCAGCCAGATAACCTCGAGTAGATGGTGTGAGAATCTGCCTCGTGGCTACTTCTGCAGTTTGCGCTTTCAGTTGTATCAGGATGCAGTTTACCTTTTTAGAAGATCATGGTCTTCCAGCTTCAGGTAGAGGATTAATCTTCAGCAGAGGTGGCTGGCATGGTTAGATTGCTGGGATTTTTTCCCTTCTTTTTTGTCTGTAACCATCATAAGAAGAATAATCTGAGCCAGACGCTTTGGGGTTAGACTTTGGAGGCATCCAAGGTCAGAAAGAGCACTCAGAACAAGGACGCTTGAGTTAGCTTTTCTGTCATGACAGAAAACAGTATGGAATCCAGATCCCTTTCTTTTGCTCAAAGCTACAGTGTTTCAGCCAGTCCTTTTGTATCTGAGACATTTTTAAAACGGTGGTTGTAGGGAATAGGCAGTTAGTGCCCAGCCACTCTGCTGCCCATAACAAGAGTACAGTATAAGACAACAAGATGCATTTTCTTCCACCTTAAATCGATGCAGTCTACATTAAATAGGAAGAAGATAGGGCAGGCTCCCAGTCCATCTTTACTGAGCTTTCTGTGCTTTCTTTGGGTAATGTGCTGTGTCCCTTGATGATGGCAAGTGTCAACCAGCTATTTCACAGAGCTCTGGGCTTAGCCTCACAGCAGTGCTACCTTCTAAAGAGCTGCTTCCCGTTCCTCAGCTGTGAATGTTAATCTCAAAGTTCAGTGATCATTAGCTAAGATAATTGTCACCCCCTTTTTAGTTATTCAGGGCTGAAAATTACCAAAGGGCTTCACCTTAGTTGCTTCGGCTGTAATTATTCTGAGATTTTTGTTTTCTTCAGGATGTCAAACAGCAAACAGGATGTCCCCTGGGCATTTAGAGGAAATTGCTTCTGTGTTTCTTTGTGGAGCTGGCTGTGCTTGCTCGGGTAGTTATAACAGTGTTTTCTCAAATCAAAAAAAACTCGCAATGGTGGTCTAGGATCTCATGGCCTTACTGAAAGTTTCCTTGGCAACACTAAATCTCGACTGATCACCACGGATGACCACAACCAAAGAGTAGTGATGTTTCAGATTCCCTCTGCTCCGAGTGCAGAGCCACAGACCTGAAAGGTTTGCTCCGATTTTTGCCAGAGTGGCTTGGTTCATTTGCTAGTGCAAGAAGCCTGAAAAAAGCAGCTCTGGTTCTTGCTGGAACTTAACTGAAGTAGCTATGATTAGCTTTTCATTGCCACTGGGGGACGAAGACCTCTGCCAGGGAAAGGACAGGTCCCAGACAATCTAGACAGAGTACAGGTAGGGGCTTGGTAGGGTTCGAATTAGCAATAAAAGCAAATCATAGATCTGACTGGAACAAGGTAAAAGTTGGAATGGAAATATTCATGATATGCGGGGGTTATCTCTGCTTTGCTAACTTCCCATCATACCACAGCTCGTGCCAACCGTCCATCAGTTCCCTCTGCATTGATGTGGTGGTTCTCTTGCTTTCCATGCCAGCTTTCCCCCCAGCTGCTGCTACACTGGAGCCTTGTTCCAAGGTTTTACAGGATCTTAGGTGTGACAGGGATGTGATTGTGGGCTGGTCTGTGGAACGGCTGAAAACACGCGATACTGGGCCTGATCTTTTGTGATGAAAGACTGTCTGCTATCTCCTGTAGCTTATTTTGCCGCTGTAGCTTAGCCTTATGCCAGTGCTGGGAAAAAACAACTGGTTGGGTCTCTGTTTGGTGTCCATTTCTACTACATGGAAGTTCCCATTCAGATGGACTGAGGCCAGGGTGTGACCATACTGCTGAGGGTACAGTACGAGCTTGCGGCTGTGGCTCTGTCTGCTTAGCACTGTGATCGTCGACAGCAGTTTCTGCAAAATTCATCATTCCCCGGGTAGCCTTCGTATTTATTTATTTACTGAGTTTCTTTTCTTTTTTTCACTTTATTAATTGCATGTGTAGCTTTATCTGGAAAAAAATTGCATGTGACTTCTGCATGCTTACAGTAGCATATGTTTTATATATTGGGTTTATAGGGACAGTACTGATTCCTGAATTAATTTGAAGAGCAAATTGTTGTTTTATCTGCACACAGTATGCCGTTTCTTTTTTTAACATGTAGTGTATGACACACATCTGGTGATGTTTTAATTGTGTTATTGTGGTGCCTTAGAGTCCTAGTAATGAATGTGAAACCCTACTGCACTAAACATGGATTTTTCACGTGGGATACTGAGAGGGTTTGAATGAATTGCCGAGTGAGAATGTGGCTGCTTTTGTCCATGCCCTGAACTACGGACAAGGACCTACAAGGGTTGGAGGCTGCCGTTACAAAATCCTTCTTCACCATCAGCATCAGGATGGTAACTTTTGTTCCCAGCTCTAAGTGAGGAGAGATCTGCAGGGCATCACACCTGGATAGTTGCGGGCAATTTTTGCCATTTCTAATGGTGGTTTGATTGATCTCTGTGGTTCGTGTAAGAAGGACAACTGTCCAGGTTTGTACCACAGGTTAGACTATAGCTGCTGTGAGCTGTCAGTTTGAAAAGCTTTGCCTTGAGCTTGCCTGAGGAGACTGTACAGAGCCAGCCTTCCAGAATCGTTCCTGTCAATGCTGTCTCCAAGAGAAAGTGGCCTCTCTTCCCTTTGCTCAGGGATTGGATAAGTTCCCTTTGGTTGCAGCATTATGTTGAAAGATCATATGGAGATACTTGTCCACTGTGACGCTCCCAGCTTTTCCCAAGCAGCTCTGTTTGGCAGCATAGTGTCTGTTCCGTGGTAGCTGCAGGTGGCTGCCTTCGTTCCTCAGAATCACGGTGCAGCTCTGCTTTGAGAGATGGTTTTCCTGATGGGGTGTGTTTTTCAAGGAGTCTAAGTGGCTGCCTAAAACTGCCTTCCTCTCCTCTTCCTTATTTATTTCTAAACAGGTATTGTTGGCATCTGTGAATTTTATCTGCAGTGGCTTTGATAATATTGTTCTCAGATATTGATGGAAGTATTGACTAACTGCAAGCTTTGTTTAAATGCTTTTACCTTCTGTAGCAAACATGAGTGATTATTTATTGACACCGCTTTTTGAGATTTTAGACAATGCATTCCCCATTTAAAATATACTTTATTGATATTTATATAGCACTAGTTTGTATCAGAATGTCTTGCAGTATGAGTGTATCAGGAATCCTAAATTTACCACATTTATCCAGTTCCCTTTTCAAGCAAACTTGGCAAAGGAATTAAACCAGGCAAGCCTGGTGTCACAGCAGTGTCCTTATAGCTGCTCAGCCAGTCCTGGTTCCTTCTTTGAAATATTTCTCCAATATTTGTCTTTATTTCAGTTTTCTTAGTGGCTTTTCCAAGATGTAATAAAACATCTCTGTGCACGTGATCTCTCATTCTAGGGCTTGTGCAACAGGTCTGGATTTTGTTCTTAGCAAATGTTGTTTAATATCTTCCTTTTGTTATCAGAAAACTGAGGAATGAGTCTGGTTTTTTTCCAAGGATAAGGGAGAACTGCATTGAATATTTTTCCTGTCTGACATCACTAATAAAGTGTTTACCTTGCTTTTTGGGACATTTTCTTACTGAAATCACCTTTGAAGGTTATCATCACCTTTTGTCTTCGATTCAAACCCCTTGCTTTTGGTGACTAATGCTCTTAGAAGAGAAATACTGTAATATACGGAGATACTTTTTTCTCGGTTGAATTTCCTAATATACTTTGAAACATCTCCTGCAGCTTTGGACAATTTAGTATGTATATTAACTCTCCTTTTGCTTTGAACATCACAGCTGTTGATATTAGCCTTTAATAGATGGTATCTGTGTGCATAGATGGCAGCAATGTTAAAGCTGTCAATTCTGATTGCCTCCTACATGGTGTTTAAAAGCATTGTGTAAACTCAGCTTAATTTAGTCCGTTGGCTCCAGCTGAACACAGCTCTCTCCTAGCTAAATGGATGTTTAGTCAATCAGACCTCCGTCCTGCCCAGAGTTACTTCCCGTACAGTAATCCTTTCGCTATGGTCAGCTGCACTGGTGTCGGTAACACTTGATGCATCTGTTGTAAGAGTCCTGAGCTGATCTTTACCGTATCCGTTTCATTCCCGTCACCCAAAAAAATGTGCAAAATCAACTTCTCATTCGATGCATATTGGATGACATTTTATAATCGAGAATCGTGGGTCTGAATCACCTTAATGTGAAAGTTGAAGCTACAAATCTGGTTTAGTAACTTGCTCGGGGCTTTCAGCTCCCTCATGGAGTATTTATTGGATGCTATTCCTTTAGACCTGTCGCTAAATTAAAGTGTAGTCAGGGCATCCGATTCTGGCTGAGCGTTACAGCTGGTGCAGTAATTATTAGGTGCTACCTTTTCATTGCTGGTGATCATGTCTGTCCCTTGTCCCGCTGTGGATGGTTTCGTCGTCATCTCCCACCTTTACAAGCTGCTTCTCTTCAGTCACTGAGCTGTGTGTCTGGTTTTTTGTGCTTATAGGTGCCTTTGTTTATTTATAAACACAAACTAAGGTGCCTCAATAATTTTATTTGATTTCTCAGTGTTTTATTCGCTGACTTTTTTTCTCTGGTAATCGCTTATAGTCAGCCTTTGCAACAGGACTTGGTAAGCCGTCGGTTGTGGCGGACACTGTTTTGCTACGTCTTGTGCTGGGTTTGTGCTGCAGCCCATGAATCGCTAAATTGCACGTTACCACTTTATCACCTTGCCTGCCTCTCCAAACATCCCGGAGGGGCCGTCTGTGTACCCTGTTGCGGACGGCAGGTTTTAGCTAAATTGGTTAGGAATGCTATTTACCCTTCACCAGTCACAGTCTCACTCCTGCACACACGCTAGCGAGCTGTAACCTAAGCAGGTCTACACTGACACACTTTATCATTGACGTATGTCAAACCCAGATTTTCCCAGCTGTCTCCTACCATCTGCCAAGTGCTGCTGGGGGCATGCAGAGTGCACTTTGCTATGTAGGCCTGATGGCAGCTGTAAAACCGAGCAGTTTTGCCTGCTTAAGCACCAGCTCTTTTCCAAAATAAGCATTAGCTCTCACATCGCAGCGAGCCTCCCGATTCTGAGGGCGCGGGCTGTCGCGGGGAAGCAGTACCGGCTCTGCTCCGCAGCCGAGGCCACCTGCCAGCTGAGAAGCTGTGAGAAATCTTTGCAGTGGTTCCAGTGCATCCGTTGAGCTGCAGAAATGCCAACCCTGATGCTTCTTATGGCCTCTCTGCACAGGGCACTAATGAAAAAAGATTTCTCCAGCCCGTGAGGACACCGGCCCACTCTTTTGGCCACACTTAAGAAAAATTGTGAGATCAAACTCGGTTTCTCTCTGGTTAGGTCTTTTGAAAGGCAGAGTGTGCATGGGCACTGCCGGATGCTTCCGGCTGCCAATGCTCCTTTGTGATCCTGGCGTAAGAAGTGCTTTGCATTGCTAGCGATATGTGCAGCAGTGTCGATGGAGATGTGAGAGCAGACCTGGAGAAGTGTGTCTCAGAGAGCTAAAGCTGAGCTCATTGTATGATGTTACATCCAGCAACTCTGGCGAAAACCACAAAGCCAATGGACCATTGCAAATGAGCTCGGCTTTATTTGTTTCTAAGAAATGGGAGGTGACCCTCATGTCTAGTTGCCAGCATTAAGATGCAAAGACAGGTTATTAATGAGCAGTTAACATTGCTCAAGTACTTCAGAAACTAACAACAGCTTTTGAATATTTTGGGTTTTCACTAATAGTACTTTTTATTCCAGTAAGCCGTCGTACTTGCCTTGCTGTAGCAGCCGACTCTGACAGCTTCTAAGCACAGAAATCCTTTGCTAACATTCATTCAACCCTTTGCGTCCCAGAGAGGTAAAAATTTACCGCCGTGTTACAGAATGCTCAACTGCAATACAGGTTATTTAAGTAATTTATCCAGAGGAAATGGGTAAGCCAGGATTAGAAACCAGAACTCTGCAAACGAGTAAAATGTATAAAAAACATACAATTTTCTGAATTGAAGTGTTGTTTGTTGGGGTTTTTTTTTTGTTTGTTTTAAAAAGAGGACCAGTTTCCTTCTGATTCATAACTTAACACTGCTAATGTTTTCATCACAGTAAGTAAAAACGAACATGTCATATTTAAAATGAGTTATAGCTAAGATAGCCGATCACAGCATCCACAGCAGCACCACTCAATTAGAAGAACTGCTCTAATCTAACCTGATGCTACTGTCATTTTTTAAAATGAGTCCTACTCCAATCATAAAATCCTCGGACCATAACATTACTTTCTATGCCATATGTCCTTATTTAGAGGGAAAAAAATGATTGCACCCTTAATTCAAAGGGAACGTTTCCCTCTGAGCCAGAACTCAATAAAATGTATCAAAAAAAATTGTGGAAAAGGGCAAGCAAAGAAAATCAAATTGCAGTGTGTGAAACGATTTAAGGAGGGACCTGGGGAATACATAATCTCCAAACTGCCAAGTTAGAGCAAGTATAAAATATACAAACAAGCCTGATATTTTTCCCAGTTGATCTCATTATGAGGTATACTTGGGATAGATAAATTTTGTTAGAATGCATTAAGGCTGGATTTTCAAGGAAACAAGTCAGAAGTAATATGTTTAGCTGATTCCACCTTGTTTTGATACATGGGTCTTTTCAGGTTTAAAGTAGTACATTTTTAAAGCCAAATGGTTTGTTTTGTTTCAAGCATTAAAACCAGAGGCAACTGGGTGACTTTTTTTCCCCCCTTCTGTAAAAGCAGACATTTATAACTTCAGTGTGCTCTTTAATCATTGGGGTAGAGCTCCGTGCCCTATGTTTCACTGTCGCTTATTCTTGCCTGCTTAAAATACACTGAACTAGCCCTGAGTGCAATCCCTTAACAGACTGTTTCATCCACAAATGGTACTTTTTCCAAGTCTCCAATATATTTTAATTAAATTGTCCATTTGTATTTATTAAGGCAGTTTACTGTCTCCTGCTGCAGAAAGCTGCTACCGCTGATAGTCTACCAAGAGAAACACGATCTTATCTGGAAGCTGATAATAAAATGCAAACATATGTTAGCAAAAAAAAATCTTCCCAAATATTGTTGAAGCATCATTTTCTTGTTTATTGGGAAGGGGAGAGGCCATACAACTAGTTTTGGTAAGTTTTTGGAACAGTTGCTCATAACAATTCTTGTAGCTGTGGGGAATCATAATCTTTGTTAGTATGAAACTGGATCTGCAGAAAATTTTTTCTTCCTTACATTGACCTTATAGAAAGTGTTGAAAACGGGTCCTGTGTCAGAACAGATGATGAAGTCATTACACACTGATGAGATATAAAGTGGCGTTCAGCAGCATTAGTTTAGGTAGATGAGCATTATAAGGTGGATTCGTCCCTGTCTCTGATGATCTAAAAGCTTGGACCTAAACTCGGGGACTTGGATGCCTCTCAGCTGTGCCTTCCTATCTCCAAGTAGCTTCTGCCAAAATAGATTAGCCATGAAGTCAGTAAAATCCTAGATATGAAGGTTGTGTTTTGTCTGTCCTTTTTCTCAAGACAAATGAAAGTTTGACCTTCCAGAGCTCTAAAAAGAAATTAAACTCTTTTTCTTGAAGTTATGATGTTCCTGAAAAGGAGACAACTTGGCTCAATGGTGCACGGAGCTCGTTGTCTGTTCTGATCTGGAAGGGCTGCTTTGTTTTCATGGGACCATTCCCTCCTCCCAAGCGTAGCACACAGTAGATGGGTGGGTGCTTTTCCTGCTGGTGTCCTGTCCACTGATGGAGGTGATAGGATCAGCGGATTAGTACACCCATCTGAGCCACCAGAACATCTCTGAGGTGAATATTTTAATTATGCCTCTCCCGGAGGGCCCTGTTTTCTGTCTTGCTTTCAGAACAGCATGGAAGGAGGTTGGTGGGAATTTCTTTTCCCACTATATGTGTATGCAAGATGTGTTTTGTAACAAAAGCAGACACAAACCCAAGCAACGGCAAGAGGTTTAAAATCAGACTGCTGTGACTTTAAGAGCGAGAAAAAAAAAATGTTAAGGAAGGAAAATAAAAATCCCACAGCCTGTTGTAGCAGCTGTAGCTTCAGATCGTGTGGAAAATGAAGGCAGATGATTCAATTTGGCCTGTGCCCCGAGTACATTTCCAAATGCTTCTGTGTGTGCGCAAGATAATGAACAAATATATTGAGATGGCACAAGATCAGTCCGAGTTTGCCGCTGCGCAAGCCGTGGAGTTCCCAGTAGGAGCGCACTAGCTGTGCTGGGTTAATGGGGGTGAGGGTCGGGAAGCCCAGCACCTTTCAGAACAACTTAAGAAAAGAATTTGTCTCCTTTTGCCCCAGGCTCCCTGTGGCACTCAAACGGAGCTTGTGATAAATCGAAGTGTATTTATTAATAATGAGCAGGGGCAGCGTGCCCGTGATTTGAAAATAGGTACGCCAAATAAAAATGTGCTTTCCTCTGACATCGGAAAAGCTTAAGTAAATGGAGAGCAGGCTGATCTATTACGATTAAAAAGTGAGGGCTGAGAGCCAGCGTTGTGGTAATGAAAAAGCCCACTTAGGGAAGCAAGACGCGTTCTGCCCATTCATATATTCCTCCACTCCTGCCCCATAAGAAGAAATAGGGAGGAGGAGGTTGGATGGGAGAGATGAAAAGGCAGCAGCAGTCCAGGATAGCAGAACTGGACTTTAATGAGAGCTGGAGTTACTACCGGAGTGAGTTACGATATTTAATCATGCTACATGATGTCCAACAGCGCAAGGTTCATAATTCTTGGCTCTGAACGTGGCTTGGGACTGTCCGCAAGCCCCTGCAGCATGCAAATTGATCACGGACTTACAAACCCTCCATCCCTTGCCCCCGGTCATTCCCTGCCAAGTTAGCCCAGTCTGCAGTGCTGGCCCACTCCCGTGGAGCTGGAAATGGTGTCTTTCATGCCCTCAAACACAAATCTATAGTTTCTGGTGAAAACTGAACCGTAGCTATTGTAGATAGCCGGGATTGATTGCCGCTGACTTTTCTCTGCAGAGTATGATGTTGTCAGGTGTGTTATCATGCGGGAGGCTGCGTTGGTCTGTTTTTTTAAGCAGCCTTGGGTTTAATGCTTTTGGAGAATTCTGTTAACTTCAGTGATGAAGTAGGCTCTGCTTGAGTAAAATTTGGGCACCCATTTAATGTTTCGATGAATACATCCTGACATGAACATCTTGATGGCTTACGATTTGTATAAGGACAGGATTTGGCCTTCAGAAGAAATAAATTACCAAGTAACTTCAGTTGACCCCTTGTGCCTTTTTATTTTATTCCATGTTAGCTGTCCCAAAGTGACACAGTAGTCAACCTACATTTAAGAAAAGATTCCCCTCCCACCCCAAACCTCAGGAGAAGAGGCTGAGCAGCACTTTTCCAAGACTCTCTTGCTGAGCTTTGGGCATTGATTTGGGTTAGTTTGAGACTTTTTTTCTTCATAGATGACTCGTAAAATATTTCGAGCAGACCTAAAGGCAATGTGATCAAACATATTCAAATTTGGCCCTCGTATTGATGCTTGTACTTGCTGTTCCCTGAGCTGCTGTTGTGGTTCTATTAATGCCAACTGGAAGATGCCATCTGGCGGGGCCTGGAGAGGGGCCTTTCTGCTGTCAAAGCAGAGACCGGCAGTGGCTGTGTGGGTGCTTTCAGACAGGCGAAATCAACAGGCTGGTGAGGAGATTCCTTCCTAAACACTGTTTGTTAGTGATTTTAATGCTTTTCTGTAACAGCAGTGCCTTAGCTTTTGTCCAGGTGGAAAGGCAGCTTCACTCAGTCGACCCTCCCCTTCTCAGGCCTACCTTTAGATGGATTATTTGGCTCCTTTACCCCAGGCATTTAATATTGGTGGCTGGGGTTGCTCTAACACGTGTCCAAGTCTCTGGCAAGGTGTTGTACAAGAGGACATAGTGTGTTTTGTGTATGAATTTGCGGAGCTGCTTGTTTGGATCTGTGCGGTGCCGGGGTGGGCATGACACCCCGGGCTGGGGCTGGGAGCAGGGCTGAGGCTCACCTTGCCTCCGGCTCCACAGAGCCTCTGCAGACTCTAAAAAAGTCATAACCTTTTCAAAGGGATTGGAATACAATTTTTATTTATTTATTTATTTTTAAACTCAATTGAGGAACATGGTCAGGAAGAATTTCTGCAACTCAAGCGAAAACACCCAGAGAAAATCACTAGAAATCAAGCGGCCAAACAGAAGCAACTTTGAGAAAGAAGCTTTTGACCAGTTTGCTAATACCCAGGTCCTCAGAGAGTGCCTGGGAAACCAATGCATCCATTTAGTAGAACAACTTGTCCTCCTAGTTGGGTCCTGCATGTGGCTCATTAGGGTAATTACTGATGAATTAAGGCAGCTTGGCTCAGCACTCGGGCTGCGGGTGTTCGGGCTCCCCTGCTGGCAGGCAGCAGGTGTAAATGAACAAGATCTGTCAAAAAGGCTGATGACCCTCTTAATTCACAGCAGCAAACTAGGGACAGAGGTAGTGCAGCAAGTTTAATAATTGATATTTACTTGGAAAGGTTAATGGCAGCAGTGATGCTTCTAATTTGCTTGCCCGTGCAAGACCTTGTCAGGTCAAATTGTCTCAATTTGTTACCGTGGGTGTAGGTGTAGTTTCCCTTAATGAAATTTGGAGAAAAGAAACAGGTGGTGTTGGGAGCTGACTGTAACTCAAGAAAAACAGCAAAAGACGAGTAATAGGTTGAGTGAGTCTGTGCTAACTTTAAACAGCTGGTAGTTTAGTTCTTTTGAATAATTGTGGTGAACATTTGCACTTGGGAAGGTGAGAGGATTTAGAGTGGTGTCATTTATTATTCTTTTAATTTGCAGCTGTCTAGGAATTGTTTAGGTCAAAAGTGTAATAATTTTAACAGCCTTTGATGTGTTCCTGAGTAGGAGCCGCAGGGTTATGGATCAGAAATCAGAAAGCCATAGAATTCAATGGATATGTCTGTACCATATTTAGGGAAATTGTAATTCAGGAGTGCAATAGTTAAGTAGTTCCTATTTCAGGGAGAAAAAAAAGCACCTGCTGTGTCTGGAAGCTTTGAAGCTGGCAGGTCGGGTACTTTACATCGAAGAGTTTCCAAAGAGCTGGCTGGTAACTGGGTACCGGGTGGAGTTAGGTCTAGATCTGGGTGCCGGAAGAAAGCTGGTTTGCCAGTGTTTTGGAAAGGCTGTAATTAATGAGATATTATCATTTGTCCTATTGGCTTGACATCAATACTAGGCAAGACAATGGGATAGCTGAAATCATAATTGGTTAATAAAGACCTAAAATAGAATAAAATAAGTGAATGACAGTCATTTTATGTACTTAGAAAAAATCTTATCAAATTTACTTTATTACATGAGGGATTAAAATTTTGATGGCTAATGGCCACAGTATTCATGTAGTAGTTAGATTTTTGTGTTTGATGCTGTTGGCCTTTTTATTAAGGAAACAGACAATGTGGATTCAACGCGATGAATTCCAAGTGGATTATTTCCTGCCTTTGTACCTGATGCTGACAGTTGCAAACACAAGCTCACTTGTTGGTTAGAAATACTTCTCGCAGATCCCAGCAGGGATTACCTCTCGTTGCTGTGTTGTTTGATCATTTTTGATGTAGCAGCAAAGATGAAAAATCAGTCCTGATAGAAGTTTGCAGGTGGGCAGCATGTTGTAGAGGTGGTTTGCACTGGATGAGTCAGGACACTGATGCTGAGAGTGGTCTTTGTGTGATGAAGTCACCATGAGCAAATTTCTATTTCGAACACTGATTGAGTCTAAAAGCTTTTAAGTAAATTGATGAGGTGTATGATGGCAGAAAGATAGAGGAAGGACTTTAATCAGAAATGTACAATTGCTTGAACCTGAGCATGATAATTTCCCTGTCTTATACTACACAAGCCTATCCAGGGCTGTGTACAGCAGACTGGATGAGTACTGGAGCTCACGCTCCATACAGTACTCTGAATATTGTATTAAAATATTAATAGACTGTGGGGCACTTAGCTGGCAGCGATATCCAACCTCTCCGGAAGCGCAGTGATCCCAGGGCTCAGGTTGCAGTGGCTGCATTGTGGCAGCGTGCCCACTGAGCGTGGCTCCTTGTGCCGCACCGCCAGGGTTGCTTGAACGCTCTGGGGTTCTATCAGAGCACCGTGAGCAAGCCCTGCTGGCTACTGAGACTGCGGTGAAATAGGACAGAAGGAAACAAGGGGATTTTATTGCCATTAAAAGTGCCAATTTGTACAAGCCGACGTTTTAAATAGTGTAATTTAAATGGAACCAAACTGATATGAATAGAACCTATTAATAAATTAAACACTTCTTTCCACCCAATATTTCACAAGGGAATTAGCAGAATAATTTGTTAGTAAATGAGCCCAGGAATGAAGCTGTGAATGACATATCTATCCTATCCTTCTCCTCCCCCTGTAACACTCTTTGCAGATGTAAGTGGAAAGTTGCTGTGATTTCAAACTTCGGCGCCTCTCACTTATTTACAAACACAAGCACAACTTCAAGCAAAGGAAGAAGGATGATTTAGTGGTTAGAGAACCAGCCTTGGCTGTAAGAGTTAGTCATGCTCTACTTCAAATTTTATATGTTACCTCAAGGAAGTTGTTTCAGGCCAGTGTCCCTCACAGTATTTAGGCACCTGGCCATCATGCCAGTACCGACTTCTCAGTGTAGTCACTGGAGGTGGCCCCAAGACACATCTCCAGACTAGGAGCCAGAGACCTGGCCCTTGGGTCAGCGGTGGCCCGACAGCACGTGGCAGTACTGAAACACCAGTGTCACAGTTGATGTTTGCTGGTAGAAAAGGGTGAAGGGGATTTGTCTGTCCCCCTCAGGCTCAGCCCTAGGACTTTGGCACAGCCTAGTCTGCTTCCAGGAGTGCTCAAAGCACCCCTTCCCTCACCTGTTAGCAAAAGAGAATTGTGGACACAGGTGGTCAAGCACGACTTCAGAGAAGCCCCCTGCATTCAGAACATCCTCTCCATGGTGCCATGGCATAGGAGTGAAACATTGACTGAACCACTGTTGGCAACCTCGGGAACAGGTGGCGGAGCAGTGCTTGAAAATCTCCTTTCTCCCCCTCCTTCTTCTCCCTCTAGATGAAGGTCCCTACAAGCAGAAGTGGCAGAAATAGCGAGGAAGACAGCATCAGGGAGGCCACAAGCTCTCAGCGGAGCAGCTCAAGGGACCGTCTCAGTGATGTAAGTACCATTCAGGAGAAAGCATCGCTTCATTGCCGCAATTCCCGCTGCTGACGTGGCTTTTCATAAATCTTGCTGAACAAATGTTGGCATCCAGAGGTCACTGTGTAATAACTTTTTTTTTTATGTCATGATTGAGTGTTATGGCATAAGTGGTTGAGCTGCCTTGCAAACACTATAATCATGGTGCAAATAATATGATAAGCGAAAGATCAGAGATGGGAAAACAAAATGAAATTGTTATTCCTCAGGGAAAAATGGCTTGATGTTTTGTTTTGTTTTCTCAAAGAAGTTGTGTTAAAAAGCTTTCTACAGTATCTTTGGCTTTAGCTACTGCATGTAATCACGTAGTTTGGGTGCAAAGTCAGTTCATCTAATTTTATGCTTCCTGCCTCCAAGATATGAAAGAGTTTTGGGGGAAAGCTGTCTTTCTCTCAGGAAATCCGATGGTACATTGAGTGAAATGTTATGATAAAACAAAAGCAAACGGTGCCTTAGTGTGTAAACACACAAATGGGCTTTTGAGTCACCAAGAAATCAATGGCAGTGCTGGGATAATTTTATATGAAGGCTTTTTGTGTTAGCAATTAGCATTTCGCCTTCATTAAAACATGATTTTTTACTAATTAGGACCTTTCCCGTTAGGAGAGATTTAAATGAAGAACAATAATCAAACGCTGGCACGAGCATGTCTGAAATATTAAATTTGCCATTTCAATGGCAAGCCACAGAAATCCCAGAGCGAGTGGTTTTCATGTTGAGTTCTATTAATGTAAAATATGCTTCATAACTAAAACCTGTCACAGAAAACGGCTCACACCAGCTAAATTCAATTGGACAGTTAATTTAGCTTTAAAATTGAAAACACTACCTCTGCTTCAGGATGCAAAAGGAAGAGGGGGGGGAAAGCCTTTGATAAGTGTAATGTATTTGCTATTAAGGCTTTCAGAGCCCATTCTACAGGAGGAGAAGGGAGAAAAAGGGGGAAAAATGGCTCCCACAAATGTGTTTAAAAGCTGAAAGTATTTATTAAAAATGTCAGCAGAAAAGTGCTTTTGGCAGATTAAAGCGGGATTCAGCTTGACAGCTCTGACAGGGAAATGTGACGAGGGAAAATTCTCTCTACATGTTTGGAGTGTGAATGGGGCGCTGTAAACAGCCGACGCAGTGGGAGGAAGAGAAAAATAACGTGTCCTGTGATCTGCTTCCAGGATTGCGAACCCACGCGCCACGGTGGGGAAAGGCGGTGAGGGGGGGCCCCTTTGGACAAATCCCCTTGCTGCGGGGCGTCTTTGACTCTGTTATTAGTCAATAATGATCGTAATTTTATATATACATATATTTATGCAATTCTCCTTCCCCTCTCCTTGGCCACTCTTGACAGGTATGTGAGCAGGGGAGCCTGGTAGCGTTGCTGTACCATGACGGGGGGCCGCGGGAGAGGGATAACATATTCAGACTTGGCGATTAGCTCGGGTCAAAGCGTTAAGTGGTCTTGGAGACTTCTCTTGTTAAGCTGATGTACTTCCAGTTTTTTCTCCTCCTTTCGCTTTGCCTCCAAAGTTGCAGGTTGAGCTTGCAGGAATCGAGTCCAAGTGCCTAATTCCTGCAAAATCTTCAAAGCTACTTCAGCAGCCAGTTAAATTTGCAATAGGAAATAGGCACTCTGTTCTTTTTTAGTCAACGGAGACATCTGGGCAGTGCCTGAAGGCCAGGGCACACTTTAGAGCTTTGCTGAAGCTGCTCCCATGACCTGGCGACCCATTGCAAATGAGAATTTTTCAAATTAGTAATTAAACAGTTTGAAAAGTAAGGTTCATGAATCACAGAATGCTGTTAGTTCTTTATTTGATGAGTGCAATTTAGCTTTAATTATGTATAACGCTTCCTCGCGTACTAGTAAATGTTCTGTAGTCTATTTAGTGACTGTCAGAAAGTCTTAGAAAGTCCCGTGGGTGCAATCGGATGGTTTTCCCCGTTTGCCTGCAAATGAATAAGGCCACAGATTTTTCTTTTTTGTAGAGAGCGAGCAGGGAAGAGGAGAGAAGACGGCGACATGCTACTGAGCGTCGACTCCTGCAGGACTTTCTGGCCGGCCACGCCTGGTTCCTGTATCTCTGAAGCTGTTTAAATAGACGGGGTGCAGCTGAACTGATGCAGCCCCTTACATGGGGCACTCAGGATTAACAAGCCGCAGGGCAGTAAGGGTGTAAAGGAAAGACAGGGATGGTTTTCCCTTGTGGTTAGCGGTTAGAAATCGAGGCTGTAGCGCACGGCTGTGCCTGTCCTTGCCGACGGATGCTCTGCAGCAGGAGGCACCTGGGCTGGTTCTCACTCTCCCTCGAGTAGCTCTCCTGTGGTTTCTCGGTGCATTTGGCCTTCAGGACTGTTTTTCATACTGCCTTTCCCTCCCATCTCTTTCCCCATTAACTTGAGTGAACAATGGAGTAAATGAGGCGGGAGGTGGCAGGTTTGGCTGCTGCACGGCAGCACACAGCAGGTGTGGTGGGAAATATGTGTATGAAAGTGTCGGCTGTAGCATTCAGCACTGCCACCTCAGGAGCCCTGGAGTCCTCCCCCCGGCCTCATTGTCGGGCTCCATTTAGAAGGCTCTATTATGAGCAGCTTAGCTCCTCTGTGTGATTTGTTTCTTGAGGTGACTTGTTCAATGGGATGCCAGCAAGTTGTTCTTTATTTACATTAATGCATGTCATTAGTCTCTAATGGACCATGAAGTCAAGAGGTGGCCTGGTCTGTCGTGAAATAATTGCACTCTAAAGAAAACTGAAGCAAATGATTGATTATGTCTTGCACACACACACAGACAAGCACCCACACAGCCATCAGTCCGTCCATAACAAAACCCAGAGGGTTTTGCTGCTTCTTTGCCACAATGGCAGTTCTGTGGGGAAAGATGCTACAACTTCATAGTAAGACAGCAATTGTCTGCCTTCTATAGGATGTCTTTCCAGACATTAGACCGAGTGCCATTTATTATGGGTCATTGGGGAAAAAAATGCTTCTTATGATCTCGTGAAATCATCTCTGGCTGCAGAGGTTTGATTTGTTGGGGCTGGTCTCTTCTTCGGGATAATGAAACTTTGGAGCAGAAAGACAAGTTTTAGCCCAGGTTGGCAGAGCAGATGGTGTGGTGTGGGGTAGAGGGGTTGGGAATTTGCCACTTGTTTATGTTCCCAGTGTTGATGTAAAATTCCCTTAAAATCTACTACAAAGTTAACATCCCTCTTACACATGTACTCTCAGGTCTTCTACAATCAACACAGAGTCAACAGCCTTTTTTCAAAATGGGATTTTCCTCTGCTGTCTTTCGTAGTGAGGTAATTGGAAGCTGCCAGAGAATTAAGAGCCAGATAAGCCATATTGCTATTTTGTTGTGTTGACCCAAGTAAAAGTGGAAGGCTTGGGCATTTTGTTTTGGTTTTTCCCCATGTTCCATAATTGTCCTAATCTTTTCTGATGTCCTGAACAGTCCAAAAATCCACACAGAGCCTTGTATAATGGCTTGAAAAAAAGGTTTTTATCTTTTTCTTGACCCATCAGCTTAAGAACTGCCTGCCTTTTAATGGATTTTCTCCCTCACTAAATTGAATGGATCGTCCCTCATTATCATTTAAATAGAAGCCTCACTCCCTGTGAACATGGAAAATTTGAATGTGGTAGTAGAGCTGTGATAATTTGAAATATTCGGAAGGTGGGGGCAAGGAGGGGGAGCGGGCGGCAGAGTGCAGAATTGCTGCATGTAATTGTCATGGATTCTCAATTTTGTTGCCACAAGATGGGAAAATAGACTAATAATTGTCTTCCAACCCTAGTAGAATAGTTGCCCTAGTTAGCTGAAGCTAACACTCTAATTGTCATGGGGGCACAGAGATGAATGAGGATGTATGCAGGGCACAGCCAGGGCTAAATTGAGTGATATACTAAGGCAAAGAGCAAATTGGCAATTATTGGCCCAGCTGAAAAGGTTGGCAGGTGTGCTGCTTTCTCACGAGCCCTTAGGGGGAAATTGGAAATATAAAATATCGACCATAAATACTCGCTGATTAGGAAATATGTTGCAAGAGGTGCTGGCCACTTAAGAGTCAAAACTCTCCTTTTCAAGGGATTTGCTTCAGCTGTGCGTAAAACCACCAAGCGCTGCTACTAAGTTGTTCAGAGCTTTCTCTTCTCATCCCCCATCCCCCAGACTGTCTTTTCTAATTTTCCATCATCCTATCCTCGTATGTTTGTTTGTTTTTCTTTAGACATAATAAATGAAAAGCAGTCTTTTAGGAAATGCAGAAATTTTCCTCTCTTTAAATGTTCTTTGATAAGTATTTAGCATATTGTATAGACTAGATATAAAATTCTCTCTCTGGTAGATGAATACAAAATAACTTCTGTGATTTCTAATTCAAACAGTTCGCTGTGATCTGCTTTTCTTTGTGTGCCATCACAGGCGCTATCTCCCCCTTCCCTCCTACTTTCTGTACCACGCTTCCCCTCCTGGGGCAAAGGGATTAAAGCAGCAGCAGGGTACAAAGCTGCAAGTCTATTACGTGTGCCTTGGGCTGAAGTACCTTACCAGAAGCATGATCAAATGAGCCTCTGAAGTGAGAATTGGACCACAGTCACACCACAGGTCCATGTTTATCCGCTTTGCAAACTTTGGCACATGTAGGGTGCCTGGTCTTGGCGCTGGGCAGGGTGGCGGCCAGACAGCAGAGCCTGGCATATCTCAGGCCAGGGACACCTCAGTGCAGTAGTCAAGGATGTTACTGAGTGCATTGAAGGAATTTTTTGGAAGGGCTGGTATAGTGACCTGTGGACTGCAGACTCTCTGTGGCCCATGCTGTCTGTTATTCCCCATGTATAACACACCAGATTCTGATCCCCAGTTTGAAGAGTGGAGTAAGAGCATCGTTGAGTTTAGTGAAACAAAGGTAGCAACAGGATAGTTTTAAGACTCCCTCCTCAAACAGTGAGTCTTGGGAAACTGGTTGGAATAGACTGGAGCCTTCCCAAGTTACATTCTTCTGCAGGCAAAAATTCATGTCCCTTCAGCATGTTATCTACCTTCATCTTTGCGTCCCTCAAAATACCAAATTCTTGCATGAAAACTGCCACTGCAGAAATTATAAGCAAAGTAGGAATGACTTGCGTGAAACTTTAGGTAGTGAAGCATAGCTAGGAAGAAAATCTGGAGAAGGTTTTGTGAAGTTGGCTGAGGGATGATGGTTTGAATGAGAGCCGCACTCGTACATGTTCTTCATGCTTTGGAAATGTGAAGTCTTTTCATGTTGTTCCTGGCTTACTGCATGCAGATCGTTTGTTCCTGGTCAGCACCATCTTCCTTTCTGCTGTCTGTGGCTGTCAGCTGTAGGAATTGATTAGGAGCTGCTCTGTAGCTAATCAAGGGAGTTACAGGTGTTTACACCTTGTGTAGTTTGATATCTTACTGAACTGGTTTTGCAGTATTTCCAGGCACAACCCTCTTTGCTTACCCAACGTAATAAAATAAGTGGATTAAAGAAGGAACACGTTAAAGTTTTGCATGGCATCCAAAATCATTCATTGTGTCTTGTGCTTATCGTGTCAGGTCCTGGTCTGTAATCGAAGTGAGCACCAGATGCACTCTGTGACCTTTGCCAAGTCAATTGAACCCATTGTATTAACAGACAGGAGTATGGCTGTGGAAATTGATTGTGCTAAGTGACTCTCTGTTAAGGGCTGGAATATCTTCTGCCACGGCCCTTTTTGCCCTTCTCTTCTCCTCTCATTCCAAGACATTTGAGTTTTATAAGGCATGTGGTTGGAAAGGAAATACTAGATTTCTCCAGTATTCAAAGCTCAACCAATATTCTGTGGTTGAGTGTTCTATAAATGACCAAGTGGGCAGGTCAACGTGCATGCTTCCTTGTGCTTCAGTCCTCTATGACTGCAGGACTGGGGCAATGGAGAACCTAGTGGAAGACGGGTACAACTGAGGTGAGGTTTCATCCTGAACAAATGCTATAAAACATAATTTAAAGTTAGCTCTCTCTGTACTATTGATTAACTCTGCTGAGTACTATTCAACCAAATCAGACTTGTGACATCGGGCCATATGATAAGTTTGGGCAAGATTAGGGACTAAATCGGAGCTGGGAAGTCTCCCTCTGTTCCTTCCTCTGTTGGGGTCTCCTTGGGTGATGCTGGGCATGTCTAAATTCCCACACTAGCATGGGGGCAATGTTAGTAGTAGCTTTAGGAGATTCTTTTGGGAGAGTGTCCTGTGCCCACATAGGAATTGCTGTTTGCCCCAAATGGCTGTTTCAGCGGCTGGTGTGGTGGTGCTTGATATACTTTTGGGACTGGCCAACCAGTGACACGTTTCAGAAAAGCTGGAATGACTTCTTGACATTTCTGGAATATGTTAATTTAGGTCTTTTAGCCAAAGAGTGAGTAGTGAAAACAAGAGCTAATTTTGTGGTCCTGCTGCCATCGCCCGCTTTGATCTAATCCTCTTGTGGTTCATGTATCAAGCATGTAAAAGATCCAAGTTGAAACCTGCCTGACCCATTGAGAGTGGGGAATTGGCTTGAGGTGCCCTATTACCTAGATTATTTCTGGATTTTAAAGGCCTTCCCTACTGTCTTTCTAGTTCAATAAATAACCCAATAGCTTTAAGAAACTGAACAGAGGATGTTTTGATTTTCTTCTGCATGGTGAGAACAGTTGAAGGCCATGCTTTTATTTATACAAGGGAAATAACTTTTCCTGCCAATGGAATAGATGATCTTGGAAAACCTACTGAAGGTTATTGGTGAGATTTTGTCATGATTTTCTTTTCTAAATTGCAATCACAGTGTTTGTCACCAATAAAGGAAGAAATCTTTTAAATACAATTGCAGATTACAGTCTAACTCAAACTCTCAAGGACATCGGTGAGGGGATAGTAGAGTCTTTACACACTAAGATTTTGTCTTTGCTGCCAGAAAGGTGTATTTTTTTATATCCAGTGTAATTAACACGAGAGCTATCCCAGGGTAGAAATAATTCACTCTGTGACATAACTGAAATGTCTTGTCTGTGCTGTCTGGTTTTGTTTTTAACCTTGGGCTTGAAAGGAACCAAAAATCTTTGGTTGTAAAAGAGGACATCATCTGCAAAGTATTATAAGTCATTTATCTTTATGCACAAATGCCATCTAGCACTATAGTTCCACTTATGCGTCATTAAATGCACAGACCACACTCATTTTGCCCCTAACTAGTAAAAGTCTCCCTTGGAAACCCAGGGTATTCCAGACAGTGATGAAAGAGGCATGAGAGGCAGAAAAGCCGGTGTTGAAGCCAGGCAGAGAGGGCCTGTGCCCTCCCCGAGTATCTGCTCGGGATTGCTTCACGTGGCAGCTGCAGCCAAAAGCAGCAGCGTCTGCGAGCTCCAAATGGATGTGTCCACCACAGCGGCTTCACTGGAGGCCTGGCAGACCGTGCCCTTGGATTGTGTGGGACATCGCTCCACCCATCTCCCACTTCTCCTGCGATGTTGGGATTTGCAGATCTGAAGGCTTTTGGAAAGGCATGAGGTGGGAGCTGTTCCTGGAGCCGGCTACAGAGAGTTGGCCTGGTGGGATTGTGATCGTCGGCTTTTGAATCGCTCGTTTGGCTGCACCTTTCCTGCCTATGATGTTTTTGTCAGTATTTAAAGGCCAGAACTGAGCCTCCTTGGGTGCCTGGGCTGAAGTGGTGGGACTTGGCTTGAGTTTTGGTCTCAGGTGAACCAAAGCTACCAGGCAGGTGTTGTGCTGGTCGCTGCAGCACTAATGTGAACGTAGCTAGCTGTCTACTGTGGTGACCATGGTACCCTGCTGCTTGAGGTACCTTCAGACAAGGAAAAAAATGACCAAAATAGGAAACAGACTATTTTGAGAAAAATAGCTTTGTGACAGCCCTCCACGTAAGTGCTCGTGTCCTGTAGGTAGGAGCCTCCGTAAGTCATTCCAGCTGAAGATTTGCCCCATAAGGCTCTTGCCAGACAAGCACAGTCAAAGGAAGTTTCTTCAACTTTGGGTAGATGCCAAGTTAAACTTCCACTAAGATTTCTTACATTTGCAGCCACAATTGATTACTTTTCTCATTATTTGATATTGAGACATATGGACTGAGCTATGTTTATATCAACCCCAAATAATTTTTTTTTTCTTTAGAAACATTCATCTCAGTTGCACGCGAACCGTTGTGCTCTGGCACGCATAGCTGTTGCTGGCTGGGGCTTTCAAACTTTCTACATGTGACAGTTGGTATGGATCCTCCTAAAGAGCTTGCAGTGTTCCCAGCTAACCAAGAAAGCAATAGTGGTTTGTTAGATGTGCAGAAAAATGCATACAAACGGCTCTGGAGAGTGTGGGACATGGCTGTGCATAAACCTTTTTGTTGGAAAGGATTTTATTAGTTGAATCCAAAATATTCACCAGTTACTAACTTTATACATGCAATAAAAACTCTGCAGGGGAGAAAAAACCCCACCCTTTTTCCCCTCCTGACTTCCAGGAAATTTAATGTTAAAACTTGTAAGGGGGGAAGTTCTTAGATGTGAAAAATGCCGGAGTAAATTGCCATTCAGTTTTAATTATTTCTGTTGTAACACTTTATTCGGCAACTGTTTTTATTGTTTTCTACTCAGTGGTTTTAAATCAGTGGGTCTGCAGATTCCTGGGGTTCTTGGACAGCTTGGGATGCTTGGAAGTTATCTAAGAAAAGCAGGTCTGTTGTTAGCACATTAGAGTTTGTTGTCTAAGGGTCGGCCCCATCCCGGGAGAATGTTTTGGGCATTCACAAGACTCAAAGACTGATAATAACTGTTAAAGTGAAAAAGCTCTGAGAGGCTGTTTCCCTAGAGAGAAGCTTCTAATGAAACCTCTTGTTTCTGTTTTTGGTTATTATTTCCAATTTGTTAGACCTTGTCAGTCTTTGTTAAATCTGAGTTGATGGGGCAGGGAGAGAGAGTGAGAACCTCTACCCTTTCTCCTTTCTTCTTCCTGCCTCTCCAAGCAGGTAATTTGCCCTCTCCTGAATTCTGTGTGTACTTTGGGTGAACTGCCCACTCGGGCTTTCCAGAGTGTCAGGGCAGGTAATTGTGTTCAGCTGTTCAGCATATTTATGTAGATAGCAGGGTATTGCTATTAACCTTTTTTCTGTACAAGGCTCAATTCCATGACTTGTTTGGGTTTCTTTTTAAAAGTATTTAGAGGGAGGGACAGGTTTGTTTTAGTTTCTCCAAAGCGGAGATTAAATCCTACTGCCCTTCATTTCGCCAGTCTGGAGCTTTATTTCTAGGCAGTTCACGTTAAAGAGGTTTGTAAATAGCTGTGTTGTTTTGGCAGTGTCTGAAGACAGAGGCCAAATCAAGGGAAAGTTAAATGCTGTTAGTGGTTTGTTACTGCTCTCGGACTGCCCTATGTCCTTTTCCTGCAGAGCAGAGGCCTCCTGAGCTACAACACAGCAGAGGTGCAGGCATTGCATGCCAGGGTTGAGGACCTGAACCCAGTCACGCGTGGGCTGCAGACCTGTGCGTGAGGCTTGTGAAGAGCTGTGCCACAGCTTTCCTTCTATCTGGCACCCTGGTTCCTGTGCCACCTGGTGAGAGGGTTCATGAAGAGCACTCCCTCCTCCAGCAGCACACTCACTTCATTGTAGGGCTTTGCTGTTGTCTCCTCTTGGCTTTGGAAACTTTCCTCCACGGGCACTTGGCTGGCAAATTGTGTTCTGGTGTCTAGGGCAGCTGCAGGACAGTGGCACAGAGCGTGCATGGGCAGACCGACAAGACAATCAAGTCTTTCACTGTGTGCAGGAGTCTGGAAAGGTTTCTGCGTGTATCTAGGTATCTTCTGATCAAAAGGTTTGCAAACTGGTACCACAGAGGAACTGTTATCTTACTGGTGGAAAATTACAAGTATTTGCAGTAGCCGGCAATCAGTTTGCATCAATCTCTTCGGGGGTATTGTGCTGTTGTGGTGATTTAGTAACATGATAACTTCTGGCGCTGCTGCAAAAGGACAAACAATGCTCAAGATCAGCATGCAACAATTTGGTATTTTTGTTCAGGCTTTGGTACCCACTAGAACATCAGTCTTGGAAACAGGACTGCTAAGACTCCCTGAATCTCGTTTAATAAAATCACGTAGTGAGGGCATCATGATTATAAATCACACTTGGAAATTGGCCTGCAGAGCGCTCGCTGGGTCATGTGATGTTGTATGCCACCACTGTTCCCGGCTTCGTTTTAATTTCCGAAAAGAAGGCATATAGCAGCAGCTGGAGATAGAGGTGGAATTCATTTAGCTGCTTCGAGAAAGCCTCTGCTAGTGAAAAACAGCCGCTCAACAGCCTTGGGTCGTAGAGAGGGGAAGGGATCCAAGTGACTGGAGATGGTGTAATGAAAAGGGAAAGAACCAAATGATTTGGCAGCGTGTGAAAGAGGTAAGGATGTGGTAGAGAAAGGAGCAGGAGGAGCTGAAATGAAGAGCAGGAGTAAACAATGTAATTGAACTGATTCAAAAGGGACAGAATGCTTATTAAAGCTCTGAGAGATGATAAATTAGTGCTTTGCTGCTATTGTTGTTTCAGATAGAGTTGTCATATGGTAATACTGCGGCAATGAAGGCTGGAGGCTCACAAATTTGTAGAGGGGAATGGAAAGTGGGATATGTGGTTACATGATTGAAAATTGGAGACGGTGAGGCAAAATGTGCAACCCTGATTCAAGAGAGCATCCTTACACCCACGTGCTGTTCCTTGGAAGCTGCCCTTAAATCCTGACGAGGGACGGTTCAAAATGCGTCCTCTGCTGCTGTGAAAATGAATGCCACGCTGAGAGCTTTTGCCTTAGTTGGGAGGTGCTGTCAAAGCCCTCCTCTAGCTTATGAAACCCTGGTCTGAAAGAGCCCCAGAGCCCTCACCTGGAAATGCTCTTTGACTGTCACTCCCGTGGCAGCAGGTAGAATGTCAGAAGATCATTTGAGGTGCTCCGGCTGTGAAGTTTTCCCCTAAGGAGTACTGGGCTGGGGGAGGGGATCGCAAAATGATTCTTATCTTACATTACACAGAATCTCTTGCATTACTTACTGTGGCATATTGTTTCCTCCCACAGAGTTCTGCTCAATCGCTTTCAGGAAGAGGCTACTCCGTAAGTCATTTTACAGCTAATTCTTTCACTTCTGTTGATGTTGATTGCAGAGGTTTACACTACCTGTTGCATATCCACTGACATGAAAGAAACGCAGAACATCAAGAGTAGGGTTAGAGTGCAGGACTGTCATGCACCTGGCAGGGGTCTGCCCTGTCAACTGAGAGTGCATTAAGAGTCTCGAGGCTTCTTCAATTCAAATTTATACTTACAGGGAGGGTTTGGTTTGGTTTTGTTTGTTGGTTGGTTTTTTTTTTTTTAATAGTGGATTTCAGCTAGTCACTTCCTCAGAATTGGGAGAGTTTTCAAGACCAATGGGAAATGCTTCCCTCCTCCCTCCCCATACAGGTTTCCATTTGTGCATTAAATATAAGAATCAAAGACAAAATTATTCCATTTTAAGCACTGTGACCGTTACCAGTGTAAACAAAAAAAGACAATATTCTCTTATTTACAAGCTCTGAGTTATAAAACAAGCTCCTCTGTTTTCAGAGGAGGCTGTTGCTGGTGTTTTCTTCACAGGAGCGTTACACGTACCAGCGTTCTAGGGCTGGTGTTACAGGACCGGGACGCATCAGTGTGTGTATGCAATGTAACAGTGATATTTATTTGACCATTTCTGTTCACATGTGCCTTATTTGTATGTGCAATAATCACGTTTCTTCATGTAGAGAAGATATAATTGTTATTTTGAGTACTTTTGCTGCTCAGGTGTCCAAAAAGGCAAGCACATAGACCTTATTGTCTATATTAACAAGGAAGTAGAAGAGGATATGAGTGGCTTAGTAATGTCAACATGAAAATTCCTGGAGTTGCATTTTATCTGACTGTCACAACAAGTGTATGGTGTCTGTTATGATACCCTGGTTGTTCTGCCAGTAAGTCACATATACACTTCACTGCTAGTGCAAAGGCTGTAGATGAAGACCCATGATAATCTTACATGCAAATCTGAACGAGAATGTCTCAGTCCAGCTAACAGTTCCTGCCTACACTTACTGACAATGATTGCTATTTTCATCACCTCTGCCCTGATAAAGTTTTGCCTTCTAGATGAATGGTCCCAAACTCTGTTTCTTACCAAGAGCTATAAACAGCTCGTTTTTCCTAGACCAGAACAAGGGTGGATTTTATATACTTCAGGAAGTTGATGCAGAGACCTGATAAACATATTTCTTTTTCTTGTGATAATCACATGAATTATCCTCTTTCAATAATTTATGTTGTATACTTAGAGCTCTGTGGTGGAACCTGTGAGCTCCTACCCATTGCTGTGTGCACAGCGGAAAAGCTGGGCAATGCAGAATTTATGGTCTGACTTCATAGGGACGCTGTCGCATGTGATCATACATTTTATCAGAAATTCATAATACAAGACTAAGGACATTTTAATGATAAAACTGTTATAAAATAACATATGACTTAAAGTCTTACGTTTTTAATGAAATAATGTCACAAATTTTTAGACAATAATGACACGTCTCCTAAGTTTCCTCCTGTCTAAATCTTTCCAGCATCCCAGGTGAGTATCATTACTTCATTTATTGAGTGATGAGGAATGTTTGCTCTAGGGCCAGTTGAGCTCTACTTCCCATACTCACGAACAGTGGGATTCACCTACGCTTCTAAAGGCAGATGCTGTATCTTCTATTTGTCTGTAAAATGCCATGCACGCCCGTGGCACCACATAAATAATAATGAATCGTCTCCACAGATTTTATGACTGAGGGCATGGTTTGGGAGTTAAACAGTTTCCCACTGGCTATATCATAGGTTGCAAAATCTTAATGGAAAAAGGCCAAAGAATTCTTTTTAGAGTCTCAAGGCCAATAAATCATAGGACTGTTTTCTTCCATTGCTGGCTGTTAAGAAATTTACTGTTGTCTCTCAGTGAAATGATTTTGAGAAAATTTCTAGCTCCTTCTCTGTGCACATGTGAGGACAAGATTCTTTTATTTAGCCAACCCAGAACTTCTCAGGGGAGCTAAGCGCTTTCTGCATGCCAAGGCAGTATTTTGAGATCATGAGTAGTGTGAGCTGGGGTTGCTTTTCCTTATAGGTTGTCATTTTCTCTATTAAACTGCCTTCTGCCTCACCATGTACCAGCTGTTGAGGCTGACCATTTCCCTTAAGACTCTGATGCTGCTCTAAATTGATTTAGCATAAGGCAGAGACTATCACTTCCAGCACTGCCAGACCTCGCTGGCCCAAACTGCATTGGAAGCCGATTCTCCCAGGTGGCAGAGAGATGTTCAAACCACTAGTTCAAGACCACTGGCCCCAAACCAGGGATTGTCCGTAATTTCTTGTAACAGTTTTCATTTTCTCATGAAAGCAGCTGTATACGAAACACGAAGACAGTGTTTTGGCTCTGCCCCTGTTTACATCAAACAGGTTGTTTGCCAGACATGGTGAAAGCGTGATAAAAAATCGTGCTAGCGGGAGTCACGACGGAGACGCACCGTTCTCGTATTGAGTGCTCCTCCTGATATCTGTGCACGGCTTGTGTCGGGGAAGGCTGTCACTTGCAGAATGATGATATATATCGTTACCCGGTGAAGTTCTTGCACCGGGTTTCATAAGCAGCTGTTCGAATACCACAGACGCTTTTGTGCGTGTTCTTTTTTAATTAGCCCGTTTCGAATGTGCGCACTCACCCTTCCCTTGCTTCAGCTACCCTTGTAAGATGGTTGCAACTTTCAGAAACCTTTGTGGAAAATGCACTTTTTAAGGAAATGTGCAGTCACAAAAAGAGGACTTAAAAGCTGTAGTAGTAAACTTGTGTGAAAACTTTCGATCCAAAGTTCAGCTCCTCCAGCTGGGCTGCGGAGGCAAGGTGAGCAAGGCCTGGCTGTGCAGTCAGGAAAGCTAATGCTGTAAACCTTGCCTCGCTGCTTGGAGATAAGGTGCAGGCTCTGGAGCTAGAGTAAGAAGAAAACTAAACTGCTGCTTGAAAACAAGAAATCCTGAGTGGTCAATATTCCAACAACTTCATTGACTTCAGACTTCCCATGGAATATTAAGTGTTTAAATAAGAACCTTGCTTGAAATAACTCCATGAAATTCTGGTCTCCTTGAAGTTACCACATAACCTCTGGTTAGCTTCAGCTGCACCTAGATTTAAACTGTAGCCTCAAAAATAGAGTTAACAGTGACTTGGCACATAGTTTTACAGTCTATCTGTAGATGTCACCAACAAAATTTTCTCACAAATCTATTTCTCAAAATAAAATTCTAAATGGCATTTACTTCTGCTTGGAAAGCACAAGGCATGTCTTTGTCTGTAGTGTTTCTGCAAGCTCCTTATCTCATCAGTAGCATGTGTTTCATATCCTTATCTTATTAAATGTATACTTCCGCTGTGCTAAGAAATAGAATGCTAGTTTGTTTATGGAGGTTAATGTCTTATTCCCTTTATGACTTGATGGTTACATATGTGTGATAAACTACTCTAGCCATTTGTCACACTTCCTGCACACACAAATGAGATTAGTGATTTTAGTCAGAAAGGTCTGTCTGTCCTCTGAGCAGACAAAACAGATTTTCTTTATGGTAACAGGATGAGAGGCCTGTCTACATTGGAAATGCACTGATTTGTTAATGTTGAGAATTGGAAATTATCTGTATGTTGAGGTTTCTATATATCATTGCTATATATGTCCACCCTGTGGACTGCTTTTCAAATTTATTTCTAATAGGTCAATTTAGGACCTAACATAGAAAATAGTTAAAATGAACATAAAATCAGTACATACAGCTTGCTTTTAATAGTTAAAAAGTTTTAATTGTTTATAAGGTTCAGCACATCGTATGGACAAACCCAAGCTGCAGTTGAACTTGACTTGGTTTTGTAGAGAGCACAGAAAAGGATAGAACTGGGAATATGTGGTAGCTTAAAAAAATAAACAAAAAACCTCTTTCAATAAATTATGTAGTTTATTTATAGAGCATCTGTGCAGCTGTTCCCCTTCTGAAATGGAAGGGGATAAAATGTGGGAGTGAATAAAAGAATAAACTTGAAAGCATATGGCAAATGGACAGTCAGTGAACCAACCTGTCTGAGTGTACCTTGGAATGAAAGTGCAGGAGGTTGAGACATCTTTGTTTGGTTTTATTTGTTCTTGGAAGATTTTTTTTTCTTTTTAATAAAAACAGTAACATACACTTGGCAACAGAGGCAGCTGATTTTTATTCTGAGCTTCTGTAAAATATCAAAGTCTTTGCAGCCTAGTCAAATCCCTGGCAGCTCATCAAATTCTGTTGATTTTACATCTTCCTTGTTGAGCGCCGGAAATCAGCGTCTCAGATAACTTAGACTGCAGCTCACGGATAGAAAGAAATGTGCAAAACACCATAAGGCTTGCAGAGACACTTGGGTCATCCAGAGTCAACTCAGTGCTATCTGCAGCCTTCGTTCCTTCTGCTTGGTGACGTAGCCTGGGATGATTATCTTGTTGCCCAGATGAAGCTGGAAGCTGGGCTGGTACAGGCAAGCACTGGGTAGGTTTTGAGCACCCTGAGCCCTGTTGCACTCTCTGCCTGTACCCTAGTCTACTCCTTCCTGACTTTCAAACGGTGTTGTTGATTTCCAGCATGGAAGTAGTGTCCAGTGCAATAGCTCAGTGGGGAGGACAGATAGGAATGACTGCAAAGTGCTAGGTAATCATCAGCCTAGGAACTGCTGACTTTTTGCAGGTTTGTACACCCTCATATACCCTGTAAAGCTCTTTTTCGTGGCCTGTTTTAATTTTGTGCCAGCTCAATGCAGTTCTGTGAAACCCTGAAACAGATGGTCCCCGCTAAGGAGGCTGTTCCCATGCCAGAAATCCTCGGTGCGTGCACAGGCAGGTTCACTGTGTCAGTATAATGGTTACAGAGCTTGCTGAGGATCACGCCAGCAGCATTCCCCTGATCCGCTCTGTGCTTCTTGCTCTCCTAGGCTAGGGACCAAAATGTCAGACTTGGAAAAGCACCTTCCACAACGTCTTTTCCGTACAGATCTTAAATCAGTACCAATTCCTACAGGGAGCATGGTCCATGACCCCAGGTGGTACTTATATACTTTGCCATTTTTGAGATTGCCACGAAATAACTGGTGTCCTGAGAAGAATAAATTTCTACGTAAAGATTAACAAAATTATTGCTCTGAAGCATGCAGTACTTCCAGTTGGGAATTCTTGAGTGTGCTCATGGGTGTGGAAGCATGCTCGGTGACCAGTGGCAACCTTGAATTGTAACTGATGGGGTTTCTCCACCTGCTTATCTGTCATACACTAATGACAAATCTCTCCTCTGTAGGTAGGTAACATTTCTTAGCCGGACTGGAAAATTCATTGTATTTTAGGACCTCTGATAAATTAGCATTTTTCCTTGCCAAAAATCGATATTAGAAACAGGGCTCTTGTTATGAATCTAAAACTCTTTGAGCTGGAGCCAAAGTTAAATGATAAAAGTGAATTTAATATGTACTTCCTACAATAGTGTGCCTGTGGGCTGGCAACATGAGCAAGAATTTCTGGACAAGATTTATGAATAGGGGAGTAATAATTCCAAAATAAGTATCAATCTCACTTTACCATGATGCCAAGTGTGAAAGGGAGACTATAATTGTCTCTTTCTTCTGGACAAGAAAAAGAATGGCAGATAGGTCCCCTTCAGGTGGAGCAATGCTCTGTTGTCTTTGAAGACAGATGCTCAGTTACAAAGAGAAAAGAAAAGGGACTACAATAAAGTGATGTGGCCTGTAAGAAGAATGACAACACAAAGGATTAGAAAAAATAGAAAACCAATAATATGTAATAGAAACATAAATAATTTTGAAAGGACTTCTCCCTCTAAGACAGCAGGAATTTTAGAGAGCCAGGAATATAATGGTGGGTGTCAACCCAAAGCACTTAACTTCTGCTGGCTTTCTTTTCACATGTTCCTAAATAGCCTCACTTTAAAAGAACTGTCCCAATGCTTGAATTCACCTGGACAAGCTGAGCTCACTGAATAAATACCGAGTTTGTTTGCTCTGAGTGCCTTGTGGGATGGAGCCAGGTTGCTATAAGCCAGCTGAGGAACCTGGCCCCTTGACTCCGGAGGCTATCCCATAACCCATGAGCTCAAATGCTGTTGAGTAATTAGTGCATATATTATTTCAGATCCGTGGGAGCTCTTGAGAGTTTTTGAAATGTCCCATGAAAAGCATAAGCAGAAGTACAAACATAAATAAACTACATACTTCAGCTTGACAAATACTGAAGTCCGTGAACTTCCTTACAACACATTTTCCTTTAGAAGTTCCCTTTTCTGAAAGTCTGTTTCTTCTTAGATGACCTCTGCTTTTAATTAGGATGAAAAGTCTCATAAATTTTCACTCATCTCCACAGCCTTGAGTAAGCACAAAGGGCTCTCTGGCTGCATTTCGGTCTTCTTGAACCAGTGGCCTTGGCAGAGGGGCTGCGTAGGAGGCTCCTGGCCCAGCCGTACCTGCAGCTTTGCCCCTTTGTCCCCGAGCCGGACAAGGACGGGACGCTGCTGATTTCCATCAACCCCCCAGCTGCAGGGGAGGTGCAGCCAGCTGACACAGTGAACCCCTGTGAGCCCCTTGAGGGATGGAGCATATGACTTCTGTGTGATTTTTGCCCATGTTTTTAATCTCCCCTGCCACTGCCCTCGGCTCAGGGCAGTGGGAGGGGGATCAGATCTCTAATCTGACTAGAAAGTCGCTATTGTTACACAAACACATCCCCCGAAATTCCCAGTGCTCCTTGGCTTTTGGGGTAGGATAACCTTGCTGCCACTGGCCTTACACACTAAAATGAAGAGTTGTCCTAAATCCGTCTTGAATTCACCAGCCTGGAAAGGATTACATCCTGCTGAAGAGGAAAGGCAAAGGATTTTGAGAATATCTGGTCTTTATTTCTGGACCTTTTCGATTAAGACTGTCCTGAGGCAGTTGTGTCATATATATGCCGGAGCTTTCTTTGTGTAGTAGGGCAAGGTATTTGCTTGTCTGTCTCAGCTGTTTTTGCATTGTTATTTGCTCTCATGACTCTCTCTCCTCACAATCCATTGCCTTGTCTTAACTTTCTTTGTCTTCCCTTTATCAAAACCAACAAGAAGATGATTAAAACAGACAGCTGATTAGTATCAAGGCCACTTACCTCATGAGCATAAGGGTTAAGAGTGGATCCTCTTGGGGGATTTGCTTTTGAATTTTCTTTAATTCTCTAGTAGTCTTATGCAGTGAGAATTGGCATTGCTAGGGTTTTATAACTAGAGAAGGGGTTAAAATAGCCAGTTTCTGAGGGCCGCCAGAGCGTGCTGGTGTTTGTTGGTCTGGGTGCTGTGGTAAGGTCCTTGGATGAAAGGCACAAGGGTGGGGGGGCAGGGGTTCATGTTCACTTGTTTTATCTCATATCTCAATGTGCCCCTGCAGAACCCTGCACCCAAAACCACGGAGGAGGGGAGCAGCAGATGAAATAACAGCGTCACTAGCTTAGAATGCTATTGTAGAAATTGAGGTTGAACAGCTTGTTTTATTTGCCTTAATAATAGGTGAACGAGAATGAACAAGGAAAAGGGATTGAGCGTATCAACTTTGCGGATGCTGTTGGCATTAGAGAGCGCTGTCCATCATCTGAAAGCAGCATAAGATTTAAAAT
Source organism: Baryphthengus martii (assembly GCA_013396935.1). Classification (NCBI taxonomy): domain Eukaryota; kingdom Metazoa; phylum Chordata; class Aves; order Coraciiformes; family Momotidae; genus Baryphthengus; species Baryphthengus martii. Next base: position 673,549 of record VWZK01017653.1, on the reverse strand, counting down.
ATTTAATTGTGCAGCTCACTGAAATATGCTGTTGTACTTGGCAATCAGTCCCTGTGTTAAACCGCAATGAAATAAACTACTCTGGAGAGGGTTGGTGATAAAACTAGTCATTGGACATCAAGGGTGTGAGGGAGGTTTTCCGTAGGTTGGTGAGTTTTACTCAGTTTCATCACTTGAATTTTTTTCCTTGTCTCCTTTTTGTTTTTTTCTAACTCGATTATGTTATTAAAGGCTAGAGGGAGATCTTCAGTTTCTTCCCTGTCCTAACAGAAGACAAAGATGCAGCTTTAACAAAACAACAGATGCAATCCTAAGTTGGATCTCACACCGAAGAAAGCTTTTCGTAACGTGGAGACGGTGTGGTGGCTCTGCTGCAAAAACTCCAAATGGAGGGAAAATCTGCTGTAGCTTGGAGGTTTCTCTCATTCTCACTCCATGTTTCAGCTTGGCAGTGATGTAGCTGGCTGCTAAAATGTAAATATACTGGGGCAGGTAGTTGTGTCTGCAGCAGAAAGGTAGCACTCCTCCATTCCCAAGGGGTGAGAGAACAGAGAAGTGGCACTACGCTTCCTTCTGTAAGAAGGTGGTCCAGGGAGGAGCAAAGGGTTCCTGGGCTGCCTTTCTAGGAATGGTTAAGCTCCTGCTGGAAGTGGGGCATTCAGATGGAAACCCTGGTCAGCCATGTGAGATATTTCTTACACAGGGTCAGTGTTTTCACTTCTCACCACCTTAGCATTTAAGTATCACAGTACCTTGTGGTCAACTCCAGCCTCAGTCATTGTGACTTGCTGGTAACATTTTAGGCCAATATCCTTTCTGCTTTTTGTAAGAAATAAATAAATAAAACTGTAAGAGAAGTCTCCTTAAGTGATGCAAAAGGACCACCTGCAATTCTCGGAAGCCAGGGAATGCAGGGCAAGGGCAGAAATGTAAATGAATCCGTTGTGTGTAACTTGTCTGTAAGAGATGAATTGTGCAGGGGTGGGAGACCTTTGCAGTGCCCTTTGGCAACTGTCAAGGCCAAGCACTCTCTGTTTTTTTTTTTTTCTCGGTTCTTTGCTTTATTAAGTGGCTTTATGAAGGCAGTGGTATAAATCTGAAAATTCAGGCACTGTCACACCCAGAAGTTGTCTTGTTTTAAAACCAGTTGAACAATGAGACTAATTTAATGGAGAATTTTTTTAACTTCAAGTTCAGAATACCCAGAGTTTCAGTGTAGTTTTCAAGTGATTGTAGCTGTTCTCTCATTTTTCAGCTCATCACAGGTCAGGAAGTCAAAGGCAGTGAGGTTGAGTAAAACAACTGTTCATCACTCTGAGCTCTGCTTTGTTTTTGAGGGAATTGTCTGCTTCTGCAGCACCTTTGGTTTCATTACTTTTTTTAAAGTTTGGTTTACTAACCTGCTCTTGGAACAGATACAACCACCAAAGCTGCTTTTTAATTAGCCCTGGGGTCCATCCGGTGTGTATGTGCTAACGTCTTGGCTGTACAATGTACTTCCAATGAAAGGGAATAGTCTGTCATAGAGTCTTGTAACCCTGAGGTCAGTTTTGAGCTCAAAATTGCTTTTGATTATGGTGTTAGTATGTGTCTCAAAAAAATAATAAAAAATCCAGCATGCGCTAGTGGTCCTTGCATGGTGCTGCTGAGTTACACACTCAAATGGTATCACATCTAGATTTTAACGGAATTAACTGCTTTATTTATAGATTCATTCCAGATGCGTTACTGTGCTTCTGATTGTGACTATTCAGAGTTTTGCAACCAAAATGATGGAAAATGGGGGTATAATTACATCATTGCGGGCACGTCTACAGTGGTTTCTACAGGAATGTAGCCTGATTCATACCTTTGCTGTCTTTCATCTCTGTGCTATATGATGGATAAGACACTGTGTGCCTGGACACTCATGGTCTAGATCTGTAGTATCTTGAGGAATTCTCTTGTCCACATGTGTTCTCCAGAAAGCCTCATAGCACTGGCAGTCTTTGAGAAACGCATAGATGCTGAGCGTTTTCAAACCCTAGTTCAATTTATTAGACTGGTATTTTACTATCAGTAAGAAAAAATAAGTTTAGGGGTTTATTCAGAAGCTATCGGTGTGGTTCTCAGGTTTTCTGGACACGGTCATACTGGATGTTAGAATGGTTTGAAATCAGCTAATCAAAGGAGGAGGATTTGTTGCTATACTGCAGCAATTAGAGGGCCGCAGATGAAGGATGATATAGACTGCATAGTGTGTGCCTAACTCGTGCAGCATCATATTCAGACCAGCTGGTAGTTTCCGAAGGAAAAAAATTGTTACTTTGGGGTGGGTAAAGCTTAAACCTTTTTTAATATGTTGGTGAAACTCTGCCATCAACTGCAGTGGTTAACTACTTTATTTTATCTTGTATCATGTACACTCTACAAATAGCTACAGCTGAACAACTGAAAACATAATTGTTATCTATGGGGTTTCACCCTGCCTTCAGTTGCAGAATATGGTTTAATAGAGTTTCTTCAAAATTGTTCTCAATGATCTGATGTCCATGTGTCATCAGGCCATTGTGACAACTATGAGAACTTCAGAAGTCATGTCCTATTGTGTGACCAAAGCTACGTGTGCTGCTTTCTGTCATCTAGTCAAGGACACCAAATGGTGTTAGTGGGAGAAATTTCTTACTGGCTTCACTAGGTGAGGACTAGGACCTTCCAGCAGCAGCATGAACAGCTGAGAAGCTAAGCTTAATGAGATACTTGTAATGAACCAAAGGTTCAAAATTTGCTCTCAAAATCTCTTGTTTAAAAGGCTTTTCTCTGTAAACATTCTTCTTAGCAAAATGTAAGCAGATGTTGACACAAGCACAATTGTAAGGCTCATGATCAAAGTTAGATCAGAACTCCTCTCCTGGTTAGCAGAGCACGTTTTCCCCACTGTATTCACGTTGCTCTTTCAAAGCTGCTTAATAGCATCTAGGCCAAGTACCACACTGGTTAAGAGAAAAAAAGCTTAAAGCATGAAGATTAGGATATCACAGTGAAGATGCTGGAGGCCACTAAGCACTGTCCAACTGGCAGGTGTGGAGTTTTAAGGGGTGGAGGGTGGTCACACACTTCTTCTAAGCATCTTTGCCTCCCCCTAAGGACTTGCCGTTCTCTGAAGAGCCCTAATTTGGTTCATTTCTACAGAGCTGGGGAAGAGGGTGGGAGAGAGTAATAACTGGTCCCTTGAAACCAAGAGTCGGTAATGCAGGCCACATGATGCCCGAGTCAGCCTATTTAACTGCAGCTGGTTTCCTGCTGAAGATTCATTTCTAAGAGATTGTGAGAGCGCTTGAACAGGAAGCTGCAACTTCACCAAACGGTTTCGGTATCAGTGTGTTATCTGTGGTCATTCCCCTCTACAGCTTGTGGCTAGCTTCTGGTTAGCAGAGAAAGACACTTTGAGCTGAGCTGGCATCAGTTCCCACCTACTTAATCAGTTAAGTTGTGAGCCGTGTGGTTAGCTCGAATCCCCTGGTTGTCTTGTGGATTGCCAGTGACAGGAAGGTGGAGATGCATTGAGTGGTTCAGACAGGAATAGCTTGGTTATCTGATGGTCACCCCAGAGACTGATAAAATTATGTGAGCTCTTTTCTGAGAAGACATCAAAAAAGCAGAAACTGTTGTCTCTAACCACCTGAAGAGTTTACAGCGTCAGGGGAAATTTTGCTTATCTTAAAAGCCTCAAAACTGTTAACCCATCTTCACCGCTGCAGACCACAGCAGTGCCTTAGACTCTCAGTGCACGGAATGAAGCCAACAGAGCGTCACGTGCAAAGCTGCAAAATCTGATTGAGGAAACGTAACAGTTCAGATCTTCCAAAATTACTTTGGCACTTCAAATTTGGAGATGAACAACTTGAAACATATGAGAGGAACTAGTCTTTTCTGAGGGAACGTGCTCTGTATTTTTAGGAAACTTGGCCTCTTTGAGGCTGTCACATTGTCAGGCCTTGTTTGGGCATGCAAACTGATGAGTCACTTTGCATAGCATCGCCTGTTCAATGAGTCTGGGCTAATCTGAGGCCAAGATGTTGGTGACGGTGATATGGACTTGCGAAGGTTAAAACAGAGAAGGTGGTCGTATCCTTGGAACCACTTAGGGCACTTGGTTTGATTTTGTCTTGTATTTGCTGAGCAAACCTAAGGATTAGAACTGTCAAGCTTCCAGAGAGAGACTCTGAACAAATGAGGTTTGAAATTAGTACTTTCAAAGAAGCCTTGGGCAGGTTGCTCTGAGTCTCAGTGCCTGAGTTTCTCTAGCCTTAAAATGGGGTAGTGGTGGTACTCTCCTTTGTCCGTTGAGGTGTACAAATGGAGAGTGTTTTACTGAGGGTTTACTAAAATAGATAAGATAGTTCTGAACAGAAGGTCCACCTAATTTTTGTCTCGTGCCTAGAGTATAAGGAGCTCTGTGCTGCTTGTCCCATGTCCCTGTCTGACCCTCTCTCTCCTCCAGCCACACCGCTCAGCTTCTGTCCCCCAGCCACAACTTGCAGCCCAGCTCCCCATCCTCCAGGTGCCTATGCTGGCAGTTGCTGTTGTCCTGCGGGTGCTGTCAAGCAAGCGTGGGGAAGGCTGGGCCTCCTGCTGGAGCAAGGGGCTGGGATGGCTTATGCCCATGGAGGAGAGGTTCCCGTGGCCAGTCCAGAGCCCTCACACCTGTTGGGAGCATCACACTGGCACTGGGGGCTCTAGCCCCTTTCTTGCTGCCAGCCTTGGAATAGAAGCCAAGGTGGGCTTGGCGGCAGGGCTTGCCCCGTACCTGCGTGTCGGCGGCGCTTCAAACTGCTTTTGCACCGTCTGATGCGTGATTTGTAGCGCTAATGATGACGGTAATGAGATCCTGCTTGTCTGTTGGTTTTGTTCAGGTTTTGAAATAAAGCCTACGTGTTCGTCAGGGCATGTGTCTGTACAGGAGGCACGTAAGATGCTTTTGTCTGCTTCTGTTGCTTGGCTCAGCCCCTGTCAGTGACAACCATAACAATCAGTGCATTTTTGACTCAAAGCTATTTCCTTTCCTGGTGCAGATTACGTCTGGTATGCATAACGTGTTAATTTAACAAAGCAGTTCTTTTGATACAGCTTTAATTTTTTAACAACAGCTCGGAGGCAATGATGTACAGATTATATAGTGTCAGTTTCCCAATTAAAGTTTTACAGGAAAATACTCTGGTTTTGCTTTAAGCCTGTGTTGAATTCTTCCTTCTGGCACTTGTGCAAATGGAAACTGTGCTATTGCAAAGCATCCATTTGAAACCTTGAAATATTTATTGAGGCTGCATTGAATACTGAAGCAGGAATCTTCCTGTAGGCTTGTTGATGTCTGTCATACGCATATATTTTGTAATTAACTGTCTGAAAGCTAGTGTGTGTGTGCATGTGTGGTTGGTTTCTTGTGGTTTATTTTATTTTTTTTTTTTAGGTTTTGTTGTTGTTATGCTATTTTTTCCTGAGAAATGTATTTAATGCATCCCTTTTAAGAGTTCCTATGAAATCTTATCCAAGGCAAGACCAAATCTTTGATGTATAGCCATGAAACTCTTACTAATTGTGCAGAACACTGAGGAGATGGCTGCACTGCTGCCCTTCCTAGAATGTCAGACCTTGTGAAGATCATTCCTGCGGCTTAATGTGCCTTTTTGGAGGATGTGGGATGGAGAGCACCTGAAGGGACTAGAATAAAATATTTTATTCTTAAACTATTACCCACAAACTGAACAACTTTATGTATTTTTTTTTCTTTTTTTTTTCTTTCCTCTTTTTCTCAGCCCTTTGTCATCAGGTCAGTGACTTTTCCTGCTTGTGTTATCTGGAAGCAACAGGGAATTGACTATATTGAAAATTGTCTGCTGGTCTAGGAAAGCCTGCGACCCAGAGTGCGCTCCAAGGGATACAACTGTATGGAGCATAAGATGAAACTCAAAGGGCAAAATAACGTAATGCTGGCGTTAGGCAGGACTAGGAGTCATCAACTCCAGTGACAACAGAACATGTCATTGTCGAGCTGCAGAACTAAATTCCTGACAGCGTCTCCCTTGTACCCTGGTCTCTGATGTCCTGGTGACGTGCTCAAAGTACAAGCCACTGCTAAGGCTGACCAGAGGCACGTCCCGGCTCGAAAGAGTCTCCTCCACCTGCAAGTTGTGTGATGACTAGAACAACTGGAGTATCAGATACCTAATTTAGATTAACCTGCAGCCTGTGGTAGCATTAGTTGCTTCCCAGCTTTGCAAAGCAGCACGCTGGTGTGAAGATCTCTGCAACTGCATATAAATCCAGCCATTAGTGAGGAAAGTCCAGCTGCTGTTACTGGATAGCAGGCTTGATCTCTGAACTGGTGACGACCCAGCAGGCTCTCACTGGGGCAGGCAACTTCTCTGCCTCCAGAATGTGCCAGGAGTCTGAAATACTCTCTGCTGCCGAAGTGCCAAGAAGCCACCTGTCCCACTTTGGAACCAAATGCTGCAGTCTCGTGTTTATCACTTTCCTTGTTTTCTTTCTTTTTCTGTTTCCAACCAATCTCTTTGAAATAGTAGTACTGCTAGATAATTGTGACTTTCATATCTACATCTTCTTCTCAAGCTTGGCTGCATTATTTTAGGCAGCTATTTAAGACTCTCTTTGTTTTTTAAAACATATTGTGTCCTTATTTGCTTATTTGCATTTCAGAACAAACAGTATTTCTCACAGTACATCATTCAAATATTTTTCTTAACAAGCAGAACTTTTTCAGGCATGCCAGAATCAGCTTCATTATGCGAATCTTATTTATGGATCCTATTTAGAGTATTGGAAGGAAGGGAATTAAAGGGACTGTTTCCACAAACGCTGTGTCTGGTGCCGTGTGAGAAGGTAGGGTAAGGGCTGGTTTATATTTCAAGGAAATTACAATAGTTCCCTAGAAGAAAGGTCTTTCTTTCTTTCTTTCTTTCTTCTCAATGTGTCTTCTTAAATTCTCTGTGTCATTTCCTTCATCAGACACTGGAACAGAGACCAAGGACCTAAGCAGAAGGGCAGGAGGCCTGGGGGGCTGGGCTTGGTCCCCAGGATGAGGGGCACCAAAGAGACACTGAACAAGACAAACACACAAATCTATTATGTTGCGCTATGATAGGCTCTTGATATGTATATTAAAAAAAAGTTGTTTATGTGGGAAATAAAAGCCAAGGCATTTGTTATTAAAACCAAAAGAAATTGATTCTGCAGCAGTGTTTTACTTCAGTGACTTTATTTGTATAATGGCCGATGAGTGATGTAAAGTTAATCATTTTATCTGAAGGATGTTAGCAGAAGCTGCCAGTCTCTGTGCTGCTGGTGGGTTTCACTGTGGCTGATGCAGAGAGCACAAGTTTTTTGGGCACTGTAGCCTGTCAGGCCCTCTACTTTGTCCATGAACTTGGTATGTTTTAAAGCATCATGTGGAAAGGGAGGAACAACAAACCAACCCAGGGATTTTAGAAAGCGTTTCTATTGATTTCCTCAGTTGAATGATGGCCACTGAGCTGCTGGGTTAGCAGGATTGGTGTGAAAGTTGCGTTTTGGAACCGAACGCTGAAATTTGCAGAATCTTGCAAATATAAAGGAAATCAGTTCCTCAGCAGCTTCCAGTACTGCTGCAGCATTGAATGAGAAAAATAGTGGAAGTTGTTTTAGGCAATGTAGTGTAAATGAAGTGTACGTGTTCAAACATACATGAAGAGCAATGCAAATGAACTTTAGATTAATCTGGTGTTTAGGAGGAAGCAGTTTGGCATGTTTTTAACTTAAGTGTCCACACGCTACCCACCTTGTTGGCCCAAAGTGCTATGACACACTGTGTATCAGCAACTTGTGCTTTCAAGTTTCTATTCAGGTGGTTGGGTCAGCAATCAAAACAGGCTCACTGGGAAGATCAAAGAGGAGGGCAAGTTCTCCAAAGAGAAAGAAAAATTAGAGGAGCAGTTTGCAGTTTCATATTAATTTTCTTCATTGCTCTACTGGACAGCTGGGGAAAGTAAGTAGATGATGATTGCGTGAAGGGGTTGAGTAATGTTGAAATGGGCAGAAGCCAAGCTGCTGTGGGGGCTGCCCGCCAGCTCTTGGGTGTGGGGCCTGGGGCACCGATCGTAATCTATGAGGTGTGCAAATAGTTCAGTGTCTGAACAGCACCTCCTGGTTTTATCTTGAGTTTTTTAGGGGCAATGGAGGGGGCTTTGGAGTGTTTTGCTTTGTTTCACTTGAGGAATTGTGTGTGAAAGAAAAATCTTCAATAGGAGTAGTTTCTGCTTCACCTCACGGATGTTTTACACCTGATCTGATCAAAACCTTATCTCTCATCTGTCTTTGCCTTGGGCAAACATCCTTGTGTGTATTCTGTTCAGGTAACTCTTTACCTCGCTGGCCTTGGACAATGAGTGGGAGAACAGTAGGATTTTTTTCATCTCTGTTAAAGACAGCAGTAGGAAGTTGCAGGAATGCCAAGAAAGGCCAGTCTGTAGAGAGAGTGAGTCTCTGCCAGCTAAGCAGGACCCCAGCATGGCTGTGGCTTGCGGCTTTACTGAGTGTCGTGTTTTTCACTCCCCAGTACCTTCTCGAGTTGATTGATTTTTGTCAGAATTTGCTTTAAAAGAAATGAATTCTTATCAATGGTTGTGAAATCTAAAGCAAACATGTCATTGAAAATAAGCTTACAATGGTTTGATCAAGATCTCATGAATTGAGTTTTTCAGACATTTAAATGTGTTCAATTGCTGTGTAGCTGGAAGTAAGGGTAGGAAGGACTTGAAATTAAAGTTGCACTGTGAGGAGCCAGATTCAGAACTTCATGGAGCCTCGCTATTGGCATTTTCTGATTTCAGACTTGTAGCAATGTGCTTTTAATATTTTTGGGGGTTTCAGTTTGGTCAAAGTCTTTTACCCAAACCTCCTTTATAATGATAGGTTTCTCTCGAACATCACTTAGAGTCTTACTGGTGGTTTTCAACCTCTTCCAAGTTGCAAACACCCTAAGAGAAACACCACTAAAATTGCAGAGCCCTGCTTTTTGAATTTAAGGCCCTCTTGACCACAGACTTGCTTTTCTCAGCTACCTTTTTACAGCTCATTTAAGAAGTACTCAGCAAGGCTGGAGGTCTAATGTCCCAGGGCTGAAAATCAGTAGCTTGATGCAGTGGGGCTCTATTTCTGACTCCTGCCTCTGAGCACTGCTGTAGCAGGAATACAGACTGTGCACACCAAGTTTTACAGGAATTTTGTTCAGCAAAGGTGATCTTAAGCATCGTTGCAGACTGTCAACCACAGTGGGCTTTCATCCTCCTGACTGGAGCTGGGGTTGGATTTATTTGGGTATTATGGTGTTCTCTGTCGCCTGTTTAATTTTGCTAGAGCGGTATTTTTGTGACACCACAGTGCCGTGAGACTTGTAAATGATTCCGTTCCTCAGGTAGACCTTATAATTTGGTTAGAAAAATTGCTTTCCGGTGAAACTCAGCCTGAAAGTTAACATGTTCATTAGTCACTGAAGTGGCCTACAGTGGTGTATGGCTTGCGGATTATTTTACTATATGTCCTTTTCTTGTTGCTTGCACAAATGTAGTACAAAAGTTGCTTTTATATTAATCTTTAGAGTTGCAGCTTTGAATGCTAATAATTTTGGCATCTTGAATGGTAACCAACAAAGGAAGCATGGTTTTGTGTTCAAAGCCAGGAGGAGGAGACAGGAGGTCTGTGTTGTATTCCCAGCACTCCTATAATCTTGCTCTCCGATCTCGGGCACACTGTTTGCTGTGCCTCAGTTAACTCATGTGTGGGGCGGGGAGACCTTCAGGGTGCGTTGACAGGCCTAGTTGTGTGAAGGCTTTAATGGTCTATGGGATCTGTTGGTGAAAAAAATGCAATATTGTTCAGAATGCAGCAATCTGTGGGGTTTAAGAAGTTACCCCAGCAGTTAAAAATGGCATTTCTTCCACTTCTGTCCAGGACTGGCATCTGCTGTGAACATCTTCGTCTTGAATACTGTTTCCCCCCCCTGTCGTATTTTTATATTTTGCACACAGGGGCTCGAGGAGAAGGGGAATTTTGGAACCAGTACAAGCACAGGTGATGGTTTATCCTTGAATCCTGCCTGTTCCTCTTGGGTATCCCAATGCTTAAGGTTACCTCTCCCCAAAAAGTTCCTGCAGAAGCCCAGCACATTGTGTTACAGATAGCCTCATACTGACTGATTTTCCCCAGCTTCTTTGCTTTTCCAGGTTTGAGTTAGACAGCTTGATGTTACTTCAGAGCCGTCCTTTTGACGGCTGGAAACGATAATAGCCTGTGTCATCTGCCCTTTAGATGGAAGGGTTATGCCTCGTCCTTTATTCCTCGGCTCTCCCTACAAAACTCATCCCACAATGCACCCGAGCCGCTCGCAGGTGTTCCCGTGGATCTGCCCTCTCACATGCACCGCAAATTAGTAACAGAAGCTAATGGCCCAGCATGCGGCCATCAAAGGGCTGACAATTCCAGCCTTTCCAAAGGGCCCTTTATGTCAAAGCCCCCCACGAGACCTGTCCGGCTGAAAAGCCTATTTGTCTGTCCCTGTGTGCGGGCCGGCTGCAGCACCACGGCCGGCTGCTGGCCTCACGCTGCGCCCCGGACTGTTGCTGCTAGCAACAGATAAAAATCACTGTTAACCACAGCGGGGCCCACAGCACATCAATCATCTGGCCCAGATAAAGGCCTCGGGCCTTTGGCCCTATCCTTCGGTTGTTTCTAAATAATTTCCAGTGGCTGAGCATGCTATGGTGTAGGCTGGGTAATTCAGTCCAGAAAACTTCATTTCACTAAAAATGCTTTGATTCTTTTTTTTTGATTCTTTTTTTTTAAAGACTGTTTTTGTTCAAATAGATGTTTGTTTCGAAAGAGGGAATTTAACTGATGAAAGGGATGCCGTGAAAGTTCAGAGTGAGAATAATAAATAAAACTCTGTGGTTAAATGTAAAGTACAACCAAACGGGCCGCAAAAAAGAATTAGCATTTACCAGGAGTAACAAAGCAACTTGGTACTTTAGAAGATGCCTCTCTTGGCTTCAGCATCGTTCAGCTTCCTGAATTTATACATATTTAAATAGAGATTAATCTTTATGTATGGATAACATTATTTCCACCGCACCTTTATTAAAGAGATTTATGACCGGGTATCAAATTACACTTTTAATACAACCTCGTTGATTTTTTTGGTAGCTGCAAATCATATTTGTAACTCCGAATAACTAAACAAAATTGGCAGTAGCAAATTTTCTCCCTGACACAGCTAATTCTTCATCCTGTCTTAACGTTCTGCTGTAAAGCCATAAGAAATTGTGATGCTTAGAGCCTGACAGTCATAGGTTTTGTTCTTGCCACTTAGCAATCCTTCAAAGAAGAAAGCATTGCAATTTAAATTGAGGGACTTCACAGGCTCCATAGCAGGGAAGTGCTCTCTGTAGATAAGCCCTGTTTTGCAATCTTGCTGGCTTGTGCTGTAGGGATAGGGTACGTAGGATATTGTGGAATACTGAGGGTAAAATCAAGTGTTAGTCTGCAAATAAAATCTCTGTGGAAACCCTAAAAATTAAATCTCAGTCAGCCTGCCTTCTGCGCAAGCATCTTTGCATACTAATTGCATGGGCTTTTGTATTATTGTAGATACTAATTACCACTAGTTCTCAGTGGGAATTGGACACCTAATTCTCTAATGCTGCTTTTAACCTCCCAGCTTACAAGCCTTGCATTTCGAGGCACCTCAGTCCTGCTGGTATCTTCCAGGTACAGGCCTGATCCAGCACATGCGCGCTGCTGCTGTTTAGATGATGACGAATCTTGCAAAGTTTTGCAGCATAAGCAACATTTCTTAGTTGGATGTGATCGTGGTCTTCAGCAGCAGCTGGAAAGGTTAGCAGAACAGCAATTCCTCTCTGAGTCTGCTGGAGTCATAGCACAGAAGCTGTTTTACTTTACCATCTTGTTGCACGTATGGCTATGTTTAAGCTAAAATGCACTATTAAAAAGAGTTAAATTCTCACATGGCTGGTATTAATGGGAGCTGGGTGTTTCCTTTCAGTTGGACAGGACTTCACCCAGAGTGCCCCATCAAAATGCAGAGCTTCTGGAATATGACTTGGTGCTTTGTGGAACCTGGTGTGCATTTCATACTTCACTGGATGAATATGATATAGATGAAGAATGTGAGAAGTTTTCTGTAGAAACAGGAGAGACATTAGCCTGACAAAATAAACTTCTGCAATATGTCCTTCTTTATCTTCTCTGAAAACAAAACAGATTTTAAGATTGATCTTGATGGATTTCAAAGTAGGTAACAGTAAAATATTTTCAGATGGCAAGGTCACTGTAAATGCTGGCATCAGACCTGAATGATGTGCCACTACCCTCTTTCCCCTTCTGCCTTTTTTTTTTTTTTTAAAACTCCTATATAATGCTGCCTATGAAATAACGCAGGGAATGACAGAGAAGGGTAGGCTTAAATAACCCTGAGGGTGCTTATCTTCCTTGGCGTTAACTTCATATCCACATTCATTATGTGAATGGGCCAAGCAAACTGTTTCTGTGACAAATTGGAGTGCACTGTAGGTTGAACAGACTCAGTTCAATTTTAGGTAATGGTATACAATCATCTGTATGGTGATGTGCGATGCATGGTGTAGTCCCTCATTTAGAGATGTTTGAATGCATAAAGCCCTATAAGAAACACTGTGATAACTCCGTTTCTTATTTTTAGGAAGAGTTGCAGTGCATACAATTAACTCCTCCATTCTCTCCCCTCCCTTCTTTTAATAACAGCAGTAGAGCTTCCCTCTATGTCTAATACTGCTTTGTCAGGGTTGAACTTTCAATGTGGCTGCAGTTGTAAGGAGGTTGGGGAGCACGTGAGACATCCTCAGGCAGGAGATCGACAGGCATATTGACATAGCCATTATTATTCCCTGGCAGACGAGATGGTTACTCTTCCATCGCGCTACTGCGTGCATACATCAGAGAAAAGACAGTTTCAATTTGAATGGGAAGATGAGTGGAGTCGCTATTTTGCTGCAAACCGTGTGATACTTGGGCAGAGCGGCCTCCGGAATCTTAAGTAACGTGTCTGGTCCTTGCTATACAGCATGGCTAGTGTTCTGCTGAAAGGTTGCTTGTGGAAAGTGGAGCAGCACTTGTTGATAAATATTCTTCATGTTAATTGGCCACTGTGTTTGCAGGCAGATGCACTGACCTAGAGCTTCCCACATGCTCGTGCAAATCCCTAAGATGGGCTAATTAACTTCTCCATCTTATTTCCATGGCAAGACTCGCTGAAGACAGTTATGCAAAACAAGTGAAAGAAAACATTGGGCTGCAAGGAGAAGGAAACCCAGGTTGCATGTAATTTGTGTGTTAACAAACAGCTAACACTGGGTATCTTCCTTCTGTGGGAAGACACAAAATTTCCACTTCAATGGATAGGTGAGGCACAATAAGCAGTAAGGAATGATCAGAAAGTCGAGACGTCGTTTCCCCTACCAGTTTTCAGACTGTATCATTTTAAGGAACTGAGGCACTCAGTTCTTTAGTAGTAATGCCATTTTTTTTTTTTTAGATTTTATTCACCGTCGGTAAACTGATAGCAGTAGTTTTAATCTAGACTTAGTGTGGGGTCTTGTTTGGGCCAGTTCTGACAGATGTTAATCTTGGAAATAGTTCTTCTGAAGCTGAGCAAATCACTCAGGTGAGCAAATGGAGTAAATGCTCACCCCAACTTGGGAACCTGTCGGGCCTTGCGATCTGGCAGCATCCTCCAGTTGCTGGTTGCAGGCCATGCAGGCGCTGTACTTCACAGGGTCTTGGATCACATCTGAGGTCTGAACTGCAAACAGTCATGAGGTGTTGAACAAATGGCATTTCCTATCCAAATCTAAGCTAATATATAAGACAAATGCCCTGCGATACTAGAAAACACATGTTGTCCTTGTGTCTTAATAGGTTGTCATTCCTTGGGATGAAAGTAAGACTTTCTTAGTGGAACTTAGAAGATATCAGAGAATTTCCTGGATTTCTACGCAAACTAGGCTGTTACTTTTGAACAGTATTGTGAGTTATAAACGGCATCCAGTATGTGTTGACATGATCACAGACCTGTTGTAGGTGTCACTCAAAAGTACAGTCTGACACCCCCTGCCCCGATATTGGTTCTATTTTATTTTTCGTATATGGTGTACTGTCGAAAGGGAGTCCAGAGCCAGTCCCTTTCAGGGATCTCTTTGAAAGCTGCTTCCAGACATCAGCAAAACCAGGAAGCTTCATCCTGCTTTTTGAGGCTTATCTGCTAGGTACACTAGGGGAATAATTTTAGTCACAGTAACCGCTGCTAGGCAGGGGGAGATTAATTATTTTAATTAGATGCTGATCTGCCGGCAACATTTTCATCCATTTGTGTTAGACTGACGCCTGACTTGACCTAAGCAGTTCGTAAGTGTTATAATTTTCCAGTGTTACTGCCTTAATTTAGTGGTGTTCACTGGTTATTGTACGCTGTGCATTATCCTACCGGTCACCGTCCTGCTCAGTGTTTCTAATTGTCAAGTGGATGAGATGATGTTGTTGTACCTGGCACCTTACCAATAGAGCTGTGCTAACATTGCAGCCTGTCTTGCCGTTTCTTTGAACGTGATGTTGATCCCACCACCCTGTGTGTTTAAATTATTGCTAAATAGCAGTGTTTTGAAGCCACAGGAATATTGCTTAAAGAACTCTTCTCATGAAACAGCTCATTAATATGTGTGCTATTCGGGGTTTGCCAAAAGTTTTGTGGTCTCTCTTGCCTCCCCCACTCTTCACTCTTCTCCACCATCAAAACGTCTGCAGGGAAGTGTGGGCAAAATTCATTCCCCTGTGGCTGTTTCAAACTACATAGTTCGGGCTCATCCTTTGATCCCTCCTCATGACTTTATTTCATTATCCCTTAAGTATAAGGAGGAAAGTTAATGACATCATAAAAGCTAGAACTCTATAAAAGATGTTTCTGCTGATTTACTGCCAATGTACTAGCAGCATGTCATATAACTGCCCATTAAAGATGGTGAGTTGCTCTCCTGCCTGCAGCTTTCCTTATCACCAGCCCTTTTTATTTATGACCAGATTATAGGGATTGGGTGTGCACAGTAAAACATAAAACTTTTTTTATCATGCATCTCATTAACCCTTCAATTATGGAATTAAGTTGCGTCCACCCTTCTTTTTTTTTATTTAAAAAAAGGATTATTAAATATTCCTGTTTGTCTTCAAAGAGCTTAATGTGTTGCTGAGAGAATGCAGTTCATTCTGCTTATATGACATCTGTCTTTCCCTTCTAAGCGTTGCCTAAACAATTCTGGTCAGTGAAGAGGCCAACAGAGATAATAGAAGTTTCCTTACTCAGATAAACAAAATTTTTCCTGTTCAAGGAAGTTGAATTTGTTCTGTGGAAACGCTGATCTTCTTGCTTACCTACTTCTTAAACTTCCAGCTCTTTATACGTCCTTCCTTCAGCCCCTCAGGATACGTATTCAGCTTGGTAAGTAATTATTTGAGATCACATTTCCCATCACAAAGTCCATCACCCCTCTCACTGTATGGTTGAGTGGTCGTACAACTTCAGGCTCTTGCTTTGTGCATCACAACATGTGCTTCTGTAACACGCTTCCCATTGCACTCGGTGCCTGCTGTTTTCTAAGAAAGCTTGTCATTTTGGCTACCAGTAACTATTTGGAATGCCAAACATCCCCTCCCTTCCACCAACAACTCCAGATACTGCAAGATAAGCTCCATTTTCTGAAAGCAAGGCTTCTCGTAAAGTATCTCGAGTTGTAGACAGGGGCGGGGGAAAGGTTGAATGTTCAAAGTGATTCATTGCTCCTGAGAACCTCGGCCAGTGAAGTTACTTGTTTAAAATTAATCATGTTCCGTGTGCATCGGGCATCTTCTATTAATGCAGTCATAATGGTTTGTTTGCTAGATACTGGCATTGGATCTCAGTCTTGGGAATGCGCTGTGATCAAATTTATACATTATTAAAAGCTGTTTGTCTTTCTGTCTTTTACCCAGTTAGTTGTTCTGATTTCATTTTGCTGATCATGAACTGCTGACAAAGAATGGGCGTTCCTCAAGTGAAAAGCAAGAACAAAGCTTTCTGTTCTCTATTACTTGGGCTTTCTATTAATACCCACATAGTTCTTGAGAACATCTAAGAACAAATGTTCTTTTATAGCTGTTTTGCTGGGGTTTTCCTTGACTGTAGTATGAATTTAGGGTTTCCATGTGCAGCGCTGATAGGCTGTCACAGGGAGACGATAGCGAGAGGGATGCTGTGCTGGCTACACGTTTGTCGCTTGTCTCAATGGGGAAAATCTCTCTGATGGTTTCGATTGTTTTGAGCTGGCTTCCTCCCCCTCCTTCCAGGAAAGACAGAGAAATGTGATGTATGATTGCATAAGTCTTGTTTTCACTCGTGTCAGTGATGGAATAGCAGAAGTTCCAAATGAGGAAGTCATAAAGAAAAATAATAAAGGAAGGAAGCAATGAATTAAACTCCTGGTGCTTTGTTGTATGGCTGTGATTAATAAAGAGGTATTTATTTATTTCTTACAGAAGGAATTCCATTTCTGCATAGAGTAAGACGAATAATAATTTAAAAAATAAAGTATTTCTGTGTCCATACTGGACCCTGGCTGCCTGTAATCAGCTGACATTAGTTTTATTTAAAATACAGTGGATGGCTCTAAGCTGCCAATAGCACTGATGCTGAAAGTCTAGGCAACAGACAATAGTTTCATTTTTGGTATATCCTCATTTTATGAGGAGTAAAGAATAGCAAGAACCACACTGTTCGGAGGAAAAGGTATTGAGCATGAAATACATTCTTAATTACAAAACTGTTTTACTTGATCTGATGGCTTTAAATGATACAGTACAGCGCTATTGCCTTCAAGGCAAACCTTGGTACTTGTATAACTCCATAATAGGTGGGTGTTCAAATTAAATGGAGACTTCCCAGGTCCCTGGATGTCTAAGCCTGAGATTTAGAACCTGCCAAACGGGCAAGGGAAGCTTTTTGCACGACCCTGTCTTTACATATTGTTTTTAAAGGGTGGTGGTATCTCCGTTGGCTTAATGAGAAAAGGCCTTCTAAACCATAAAGGTTAGATACTCCATGTATGCATCGGACCAGGTATTCCAGGAGCTCCCCTCCCCCTTGACTGGGCTTCCAAAGAACCTGTGCTCATTGAAAGCATAATTAATTAATGAGTAATCAGTTCTCAGCTCTAGGGTATCAATTTGAAAGAAAAATTGATTTTCAAACCCAAATGTCTTATACGACTATTTATATTCTGAAAATACCGTGCGTGTCATAGTCCTATTTAGAAAAGTGTCCAACTGCACTCAAGGGCAGACAGCCTGAGGAATAAATTAATTCCTACCCATCAGAGGGTAGAGTATTACAGAGAAGCTTTGAGTATCAGTGCGCTAGCGAGAAGGAAGCTTGCGATTCTCATACCTGAATCGAAATTGGCCAAGTATTTAAAATGCACATTTCATTGCTGCCAGACATTTACCTAGCATGAACATTAATAGGATGAGAGAGGGAAAAATTAGAGGTTCAACAATAACTTTAAGTTCTCTGTTTATAATGTGAGAAATCATCAATTAATTCCATACCTGGAATAAAACATGCCCTAAGGCCTACCATCTGCCCACATTTAAACTTGAAGATAATAGATTTGGAAGAGAAGTTTGTAATTATTTGCTAGGTGGTTCTGATTAATTTACAAGGAAAATTGCTAATACCGATACTGTATTACCCCGGGGCCAAGTGGAAATCGCAGTATTGCAGAAAGGGATAACACGTAAATGATGGCTTGTGCGTTATCTGTTAGGCTGATTGGACAGTCTGATTATTTTTCTTAAGCCACTAATGGATGCATATAAGATTAGAGTGTGCTTTGGACAACACGACTATAATTCTCACCTAACAGGCTGTAGAAAATAGGAAGTAAATATACCCCAGTGGCATTCTTAGAAATTAAAATTGCTAAAGGCTAGATTATGAAATTATAATAGGTTTACACCAGCGTGACTGAGATCATGAATCTTGCCTTGTAGTACTGCAAGATACATCTGTGGAGGGATCTAGACTAGAAACCTTGGAAATTGTCATGCAGAGAATGCACACGAGCGGCCTACTCTGGCAAGTACACATGTGCTTTAAAGGTGTGCTGAAAAAGCCATTGTCGACTCTTGCAGTAAATTCAGGTTGAAACAGACTTTACTGGACTATAGCCCAGTGGCTATGGAAGAAGGTAATTTATCTGGAACTCCAAAATATTTTGGTTTGGCTGCTATTTGCTCACGTTGGAGGACACTGTGGCCCTTCTGTGCATCATTGCAGTTACAGCTGCACAGTACAATTAAAGACTGACCTATAAATGAGTGTGGGTTCTGTGGTGCTGAGGTACAGCCGGTAGAGCAAAAGGCGCGTGTGATGTATGAAGTCCTACGGTAGCAGAAGAAAACGGTACTGCCATCAGCTTTGCTGCTCCTCCAGTTCACTTTTGCTCCTGTGTGGTTTACACAGTAGTAGCAAAAGCTGTCACTTTTAGATCAGTGTTTAGATTTGGGCGAGACGGCCTCATCCATTTAAAACAGCAACAACCACCCGAAGTGCACCTCATTCCCTGTGATAGAGTTCTTTGTGTGAATTTACCAAGAATGGGTCTCCCTGCAACTCTTCATCCCCTGCTGTGTGTCTCCTCCACCATCTCCCTAAATAAAATTACAACACAGCACTCCATGTGAAAAAAAAATGAAGAAACCAAAGCGAATCATTACCAGTCAGGTGTTCTTTGCTTGAGGGCAGGGGTTGTAAGCAGTAGTCTTGCTATTTCTTTTCTATGATCTTTCTACTGGCTTATACTTAAATGCTGTAGGGATCTTTAGCCATAGATGTTATCACTTGATGCTTAACAACTGTATCTCGTATACTGTTTCAGAGACTGTAAATTTTCACTTAATAGAAAAAAATGTTACATGTATGTATAACAGAAGGTTTGAGGCTTTATGCTGACATCAAGTAAATGGGTCTGAGGTTCACCTTCATGTGATAGTTGAACCATTCACTTTGCTTTCCTCTCCCTCTCTGAAAAGTGACGTAACTCGATGCAGCCAGTGACACATCCACGTTCAGAGCGCGGGATGGCTGGACATCAGTTATGGAAATGGTTGCAAGCCTATTCCCATCTTCTCCAAATCTCCTTTTAAATGCAATATTGAGACCTCTGCACCATGGTAGGGTGAAGTCACAGCTGTCAGATGAGGTATGCATTAGCTTTCAAAATTCTCCTGTTAAAATCCCAATTTATTTTGTTTTCATTTACACAGAATATTCTTGTATTCTGAAATGCAACACGTTCGTGACCAGCTTTCAGTAAATTACAGCTCTTGGAATATTCAAGAGAAATAACATTTCCATGAGCAATATTTTTGCTCGCTATAGAAATTACCAGCTTTGAAGTGACACACTAAAAATTTAAGGCCTTGATGCTCATTCTCAAATTGACTTCTTGTCCTGTACCATCAAGATTGTATGACCTTAAAATAAACTTATGAACATACTTAGTGTGTTTAGATGAAATACAAAATAAATATGTCCTTCAGCAGTGAAGCACCTTACTAATTTTTTTTATTGTAAGTGATAATTGAAATTCTCATGGTATCGTGGAGGACTCAAGCGATTACTGTCTTAATATAAAATACTGGTCCTTGTACATCACTGAGACAATCTCATGTAGCTGGGATCGAGCCAGGAGGCAGAGCATGTTGGGTCCGTGTACTTGGCAGCTCGTATATATACCCTTGTGCCTGGAGACTTCTACAGCATCTCTCTCAGTTTCATCAGACCAAATAAGTTATGAGCCGTAAGCCTCTGCCAGCCTGCTGCATTTTTAGAGGGAAGAGGTATCAGTTGTAATGGAGGAAACAACAGATTGGAATAGATTCTTGTTTTCCTTTTCTGTTTCCCCATCTTGTGGTTTTTCTCTCATTGTCGAACTTTCCCTTACCTCATCCCTTCTGCTGTGAGCTCTCCTAGCTGCCACTCATCTTTGAATAGTCTTGATAACTTGCAATATCAGTTTTGTGCTGGTGGATTGTTGCCATACACCAGTGTAAGTTGTCAGTGAGCATCTGAAGCTGTCAGTTGGTTCGCTCTTCCCAAGTCTTGCTGCTGTGTGAGCCAGAAGGCCTACCCTGATGGCTCTGCCTTCCTCCGGGATGAGGCTTTGCCCAGGCGGAGTGTGCTATTGGGATGTAGCTGGTGGGCAGGGACAACTATGCTGGTATCAGACCTTGCAGCGATGCTGGCAGGGATCTGGGCAGGGATTTCTTTCTGTGGTCAAGTGCCTAATTTAGAGGAGGGCTGTTGGGACCAGCGAGAGGAGAGGCCTTGGCAGCGTGCAGGGACAGGTTCCATCCAGAGCATGAAGTTGTCCCCGTGCTGTGAGCGGGTCCATCAGCTGTCCAGGCTCCCGCTTGCTCTGCTCTCTCCACGGCTGCAGTGAGGGGGTGTTGTGTCCGCCTGGCAAAATGCTTGGGAGTGGAGTGCTGTGAGAGGGCGTCACGTCTGTCTCACTCTGCAGAAACTTTGGCAGCGGGTTCCGTAATGATTTCCCCTGTTTTAATTGTTCAGACAACTGTCTATTTACCATCAGTATTTACAGAGCTTTCATTGAAGCTGAACAGGCATATGCTCTGTGTCACTGTCACGGTGTCAGCAAAGTTGCAGGCACTTCATTTCCAACACTTCCTTTTATTGTCTAAAAGCTGTTTGGAGAAACTGGAAAGGGCTACCTGCCAGTTGCATTGTCTTGCCTGGATCCGCTTAGTTACGCTGCAGCCCTTCATTTTTAGAGAGTTTTATCTGAGCATAATGTACTTTTTTTTTTTTCCTCTGGTTAGCTTTTAATTAATATCCTGTGACTGCTTCAAACTTGGGAGGAAAGTGTTTTTTGATTTCTCTTTTGTCTGGTAATTTTAATTATTCACACCATTGACTTCATTAAGTTACAACACCGTAATATTATGTGTGAAACAATGATCTTTGGAACAAGAGAAAATATATTCTTACTTTTTTGGAAGCAAAGTGGCTAAAGTTTCACTGCTGAGGACAGACAAATGCTAGCTTACCCGTGCTCCTGTTGGGCAATGCCCATATTCTTCCCTTCTCTGCACAGACATGGAGGATTCAATATGAATTGACATTACATTAGTTTTGGGCATTGTTTGTGCTTTCTCATTCCTGTTCCATAGCTATGAGACTAAAGCAAAGTGCTGATAGGCACAAAACGGCACGTTGGAAGCAGCATGGTGACTTTGCTGTGTGATTATTGGTGTTCGTCATCCCATGGCATCCTGAAATGCTGGTCACTGAAAGATCTTTGCTTTAGCAAAACACTTCTAGCTTTCAAACTCGAATATCTTGATACGAAAAGCTCATATCTTGGTTGTGTCTCACAGCATCCAAAACAAAAAAATCTTCTAACTACAGAGTGGTAACCTCCTGACTATTATGAAATTCATATCGTTGGCAATATTGCAAATGTAAACAGGAAAATATGGTATAAAGAAGCATTGTTCCAGTAACTTCAATGCTTCTTCAGCTGGATTTATTTAGACATCGCCTGTGGATTTGGGTATTTTTAAGTTGCAGTTGATTTTAGTAATTATGTTTATTGTGGCACCGTGTAAGGATTGCCCATGCGTTAAATACTGAGTCCTGTCTTGTTCAGGACCAATTTCCTATTCAGTTCTGCTTAACTTCAGCCACTGTTTTTCAGACGGGCTGCCAGAGCCATTAGCACCTTTTAATAATTGTTTGTATAGGTGTTTATAATTATAGAAGTACCGGCATCTACTTTTCTTGTGTCGATGCAGATGGGACACAGATGAGATGTTAAAATTACTGTTGTTCAGGAACTCAATAACTTCCGGTATATGCCAAATCCAGTTCAGAAGCGATGGTCCTGAGCAGTTCTTACAGCCCTCACAGGTGGATGTTCACCAAGTGGGCAGCTTCGTTTCTGCCAGCAGAGGAAGAGCTGAAGCCAATGGTTGTGGTCCTGGCCAGCTGTGGGCAAGGTGCATGGTGGTGGCAGGGCTGTCCTGCTGATATAGCCCAGGGTTATGGTCCTGTGTCTGCCAGGCAAGCTACCCTTCTCCCGCGCATGTACAGGGGACCTCTCTGAGCCACGTGCGCTATTTCGGAAACGAGTGTTTTAATTTAACTGCCACACTGTATTGGTTGATAATCATCCATCCCATAGTGCAGCTCTATACTCTCACAGTTATCTGTTCTGACTAAATTAAAATGTTTTTTAAAGAGTGATGGTGGGAAGTTCTGTCTTCAGTCGATGGGTTTTGTCTTTTGAAGTAAATTAAGCTGAGACCTGCAAATTGCCCGTTAGTCATGTAGCGGGTCTGGTGTGAAGTGCCGCTGAGTCCCGTGCCCTGAAATCCTTTATCAACCAGGGCAAGAAAATTGGACTTCCAAGGTAATTTGACATTTAAAAATACATATAAGCAGGCAAGTAAGTATGTCCAAATCAATCCTTGAAAAATGTGGTTTAAACTACAGAACATTTCTATCCTCACAGAGTGACAGCTAAAACATTGCTGTTAAAGCAGTAAACGGAAATTTCAGTTGCTTGTCAAAACAAGCAGCACTTTCCTTTTGTGGAATGTAAGATGCCAAACAATAGGCAGCACCTTTCAAAACGGCATCTTCATTATACAGTCAGGTTTCTAATGTAATCTTCTCATCCACGAAGAGTGTATTATTTCTCCATAACACTTTATAATAAGTGGACATTAAATTAATGCTACATGACAATGGAATTCCTGCAGAGTTATGTACTACCCTGAGACAAGTGCCAGAGGAATTTGGTACGATTAAAAGGATACAGTGGAAGCGGAAGGAGGGGGATATCAACGGCTTATTGCAGGCACCTCAACTGATCTGAGAATAACAAAACTGTTCGAGGGCTACAAAGCTTGAGCGATGGCTAAGAAAATCCACAAGCCCAAACCTGAATTCAAACCGTGTTAGACTTACTTTCTGGCTCAGGTTGTTGGGGAAATTATTAATAGTCTTTGTTACTTTCTTGTGACTTTAATCATTACAGTACCTTTGTCTTCATCGTGAGCAGGATGCTCATGTGAATTTGGCTCCATGGATCAGAGCCATGAGAAGCTGTAGCCAAGGTGAGAGTTTTGTCCTGTGTGTGTCCTGAGGGGGTCCCTCAGCTGTCCCTGGAATCTGCCTTTAGTTAGTTCCTGGACTCTGGTCTGCAGGAACCTGGCTGGTTCCTCTCCTGAGGTCGTCTGGGCACAGCTGACCTGACAGATGACTTTAGTGCCCACTCCAGCCCAATAGTGTTGGGCGTTGTTCCACCGGATTTGCTTCCCATGCTATCCTGGTGTGCCCCATCCTGCCCAGCAGTCCCGCCCAGGGCCCAGCATGGGCAGTGGCACAGCCTCAACTGTGTGTTATGGGACTGCTGCCTTGGTAGACAGCAATGTAGTTCTCTGATTTTCACACACTTCAAACTAAAAAGCACAGGAGAAAAATATAATTTTCTGATGTCCATAGGAGGATCATCTCAATTCCTTAGGACATCTGTGATGGGGCTATGCCATATGCGTAAAACCTTCACTGGCAAGAGCTCTGCTTTCTTTCCCTTCCTATCCTGGGTACTGAGTGGCAGCATCCTGATGAAATGTGGTTTTTTAAGAGGAAATAAGAACCAGGCATGAAGAAGAAAGAGCAACAGCATTTGCTGTCTTCGTGAACACGATGGTGTCCCTTGGGCTTTATGGCTAGAGAGAACTGGAGGAAAAACTTGCATTTGTCTCTTCCATACAAAGCTGAGTTACAAGTAATGGAGAGTCCTGTCTCTCTCCATTCCCGTTGCCCATCCTATTGTGCTGCCTCTGGAAGTACCAATTTTAATCCAAATGAGGACTCAAGAGCAGCATATTCATGAAAAAAATAATAGATGTCTTTCTCATGAGTATTATTAACAGCCAGTGGCAGTCAATAGGCATTTTTCTTGTATGCTACAAAGCAGTGGCAGATAGTTAGCAGAGCAAGCATGCTGTATCATCATCCCTGCCGAGAACAGAAGTAGCAGACAGTTTCCTTCCTTCATGGCAGACAGCTTGTAAATGAAATCTTCTCTCTGAAGACGTAGCCGAGGCCAGATGGGAGAGGAAACCGAACCTGGAGTGCAAAAGCGACATCCTGCTGCTGGCTTCTTGGAGGGCAACAAACAATCAGAGGCAGCCTTTGACCAGCTCAGTTGGTGGTAGGTGCTGATGAATAATTGGGCAAGAGGCAGTGAGTGCTGCAGTTTCATGCCACCAAGACATCTTTCAGTCTGAAGCAGGAGCCGTTTTCTCGTTGATGCAGCAAGAGCTGTCTATTCCAGTGAGCATCCTTTTCTTTCCTGGGGCACTGGTTCTGGGGGAACCTGCAAGAGTCATTCTTTCCACTAAAGAAAGCAAAAGTTGAATAGTTTAGTCCAGGGAACTGCAGCCTTCTTTGTCTAAAGGGGTGGTGATTTCTGTTCCCAGATCTGATTTATCCCCAATCCTTACAAGAAGAAACTGGCATCGTACTTCTGTGTAGCCAGAGTGCAAGCTGTGGGAGCAGGTGTATAATTGGGTCCCTGTTTTGCCAAGCTGTGACCTTCCAGAAGAGGCCCTGCATTTGTGCAGCACTTGGTAATAGCTCCCAAGCTCAATCCCCAAACCTCACTTTGGTTTGGAGTAATCATAAAAATGATGAAAATAAATAAAGCTCATCCTTGTTAGCAAATGCTACCTGAGGCTGTCAAATAGCTGCGCTGACGGGATGCTCTATTTCCACAGAGCTGTCTGTATTCAGGAGGGTGTAATGTGCAATTCACGGGCTTGGCTGCTGCTTTCCACTGTTTCCTAAAAGAGCTGCAGTCTCCTCATGAGCAGATGTTGCTAAATCAGTCTACCCTGAACCCTTTATAAAGTCTTTTGAGGTAATTCATCCATTTCTCTCCTGTTTGATGCTTTGAAATACTTTTTTTTTTTTTTTTTGTAACACCCACATTCAGCCGAGAGATACTAGAAATAATTTAGATAGCGCAGGACTCTTTCTTCTTGATGCCTTAAAATTAACAATGCCTGCCAATGGTATGCTCATGGCAAATAAATATCAAAATAAGATAGTCTAAAAGGATATCTCAGAAAAGGAAATAAAGATAGATAGAGATAAAAAGATAAGTAGGTATAAAGAAACATCACAAGCTAATTATTCTCAGTGCATTATCAGAGATGAATTGCACAGATCTCATGTACAGTTACCTTCCCATGAACCAGAAAGTATAGATTAGCGGCAGACATATCTGGTAGGTCTTGATGGTCCGTTGGGCTGATCAGTAACATCAAGTCCTATCTTCCTTTTCTCTAGATGAAAATAAAAACGTCTTGCAGTTCGATGGGTACCCAAGTTAGTGTGAGAGCAGGAGCAGGGCTCTGGGCCAGCCTCCGTGGGGACTGTTATACATTTCTGTCACCAGTTTGCCTAACTTCTGTAGCAAAGTATTACTGGACAAATAGTAACAGCAGGAAACATAACAAACATTACTTGAAAGGGTTTGGATCAGCAGGGTTTTTGTTTTTAACTGCGTGGTAGTAAAGGCAACACATTGTGAAGGAAAAACTAGCAGTATTTAATACGTACCTGCTAGCAGATATTTGCTGTGTAATCTCATAAAAGGACAGTATGCTTCTGTTTAGGGTTGCAAGAAAAGTTCATTCTTCCCAATGTTTTCCTTAGGAAGTACTTTTGCCTTTCATGCTAAATTATAATATTTTTGTTTCATGCTGAAGTCTGAGCTATGTCTGTGGAATTTTCCAAGGCTTCCTCCCTCCCTGAGCGGCTCAGCCCCGAGCCCAGGTCGGTGTTAGGGCTGCGTGCGAAGCAAAGCCTGGGGCTGTCTCTGAGCCGTGAGCTCGGCCTGCCCCTTCTCTGCCTGTGGTCTATGTTACCATCAGTGAAGGAGGTGCCATTCACAGCTTGGACTGTCTTCTCTGTCAGACTGCAGGTGCTTCACATGCTGCTAGTTGATTTATTTTTTTTTTCCTCTGTACCCACACTCATTTTCTGATGTTCCCATGTCATCCTGGCTTCCATCTTTCTGACCAAGGCTTTCTAGAAGGATGCTTTTATAACTTATGATGCTGAACTGGGATTGACGATGCGTGGGTTCAGTTTCTGGCTGTTCAGTGAATCTATGACTCAATTAACTTTTCTGGTCCACATCCACAAGACACTGAGCTAATAAATTCCCATTGGTCATACTTACTTGTCTGCCCATAAAATGAGTTGAACTTCTCTGCTTGAACAGGTGACACAGGAATAAATTCTTTGTACATATTAAAGACTTTTGAGGAAGGGAACTGTGAAAGGATATATATAGGTGGGCCTATGGAATCTGGGAGTGTATGTTGTGTTTCTAGCTCTGCTGCTACTTTGCTGAGATGACTTGGTGACCAGATTTTTTAAAACACTGAGATTCTGAGCTTTATAAAGTGAAGTCTGAATTAGAATGAGTGATGAACTTGATATCAGTTGCCAGTATCATTAATGCTGAAGTGATACAGGACATTGTACCTGTATAGCTCCTGATTTGCTGCAAGAACTGCGTTACTACGTAGCAGTAGTAATGCAGTTTTGCCAATTCTTCTTCCACCTGTACTAGGAAATAGAAGTAAAGTAAATAAAGAACACAGTTTCTTAGCCATTGCCTTATTCAGGGCTGTGCTCTCTGTTCTGTGGCTTGGGAAGGGAAATAAAGGTCAGGATGTTCATTGCCTCTCTCAGTCTTTTTTGCTTGTAAATTTATGCTTTCTTCCTCCAGTTCTTCTTGAATTTCAAAAACCAATGGGCCAGATCTTTAGCTGGAGTAAATTGTCGTAGCTCCATTGATTTCAACTGAGCATGTCAGTTTTTACCAGTGAAAAATCTGTCCTGTAAGCTGAAATGATTAACTTACAAAAACATTTGATTATCACATTTGTAGTTTTCTATTATTTTAATGTACTGTGACAAAGTCTTTAGAAGGATGATAGCTCATGATTGAATTATCTTTTTGTCCTTTTTAGAATGTTATTATTTTTTACTCTTTTAAGGAGAGAGATCTCTTTCTCTGAGTTGAGAATATTTGTTTTGTAGTGATGATGCCTTGCAAGTGCTGGTGAAATCCTAGCTCCGTGGAAGTCAAATGGGACCTTCTCTTTTATCATTATCCCTTTAAACCTCTACCCACAAGTGACTGGTTATGATTTGTGCTGCACCTGCACGTTATCTGCAAGTAATACGCTGTGATGTGGGAAGGCTTCTGAGTTTTGGGTTTTCATAGAGTAGACAAGGCCAGCAGCTGGGATAAAGGGGCTGCATTATTTTTATTTCACACCCGTTAAGAATCTGAACCTAACCATAGAAATTATTTTGGAAAAATTTTGATGTACCATAATCTTACCTCCATGTCAAAAGCATTGGGCTGAAGACTGTTACAAAGCGCCGTGTAATGCCAGTGAATGTGGCATTAAGAGGCTGTGCCTCCTGTCATACAGTGCCATGTGCCACTCCAGATGTTTCCTTCCAGAGCTGAGTTTGAGTCAGGAATGACAAAGAAAAATTTGGTAATTTTATGCTGGTATTTCTTGTAACATGAGGAGGAAAAAAAAGTTTTACCTGTGCTTAGTACTTAGAGGAAGTAATTACCCTGGTTTTATGCAATACCCTTCCCCACACCGAGTGACACAGGGCATTCGTCATTTGCCGTTTGACCTGGTTTTTATAGAACATACTTAAATGCAGTTTAATTTCATCAAGATTTATTCACAGTAAATTTCCAATTATTACTCATGTCTTAATGGCTTCATCCAGAAAGCTTCAAGCTTTTCCCCAGCATATCATCAGATGTTCTTTAGCACTATAAAATTAGTTAGAAAGTAATTTTCTTAATTTGGTTTCTTGCAACCAAATAAATGAAAATCCATCTCCAGCTGAAGCTGCGGGATTTAGGGTTTTCCTTTATTAAAGAGAAATGATAATCTATAAAGTAGGGATGTGGCTGGGGACGAATATTAACTACTAAAAGGCTTATCTGCCGTAATATCTTAGAGATGCTTCAGCAACTAGCGATTCCCCACTGACATTTTTTTATATATTTTGCTTGCAGCAGGAGATAGGACAGCTCTTGTGTATCCTAAGGAAAAAATGGAAGAATTGGTTAAACACCATCTCTTCTGCATGGCTTGTGACATGCTGGAATAAAAACAGGAGGACCCCGATTTAATATAAGTTTGCCACCAATTCAGAGAAGCATTTAAGCATTTGCTTAAGTACATTCTTGTTCAACAAAGCACTTAAAACATGCTTAGCTCCAGGCACTTTAAGTCCTGTTAATTTTAATGAAATTTAAGCATGTGCCTAATTTTAAATGAAAGCTTAACAGCTCGGCCGAGTGGAGTGCTATGTTTTAGATACGCGACACTGGAGGTGTTCCTTTTCTGGTGGAAAAAGAAACAATTCCCCATGGATATGATTACTAAAAGACATTGAGACGTGCCATGATTCACTGCAGATAGAGGGAGCAAAATGACATACTGCAGGTGTTGCTGACAGAAGTTGAAGTGAAATTAGACTCCACCTTTCAATCTGCTTATGAAGATTGCTTGCCATTTCCATCCTAAGGCAGATAAAATTGTGATAGGTAGATACAGTACTAAACATACACCAAATATAGAGCTGTGCTGGAAGTGTTTTATCTAAAACTCAGTCAGGCGTCCATCCTTTGATGGATAGTCCAAGCCAAGACTTTGGGAAGCCTTTAGCCATGACTATAAGCAGTCTAAGCTTCTAGACAAGAAACTAGAGAACCGCCAAGGCTTCCTCCTTATTTTACACGCATGACTTCTAGTTTTACTGCAGGGTGCTCGGCAATCACTAGGATTGCTGCGGTGACAAATGTATGAGCCCACTGAAGCCAGACCCTGGATCTAAAATCCCAGGCTTCTCCAAAGCCTTGGGTGTCTTCGATCCTGTCTGAGCAAGGCTCAACTTTGAACCCTCAGGCTCTCACCTAATGTCAGTATTCACAGCATGAGCCCTGTTCCTATGGAATAAGGTCCTGTCATTTTGCTCCATCATCTGTTTGTCAAATTTTCCACTTTTTGTTGATTGACAACATTATGTAAGCTGACCTCAAGCCCTTTCCATAAGCACAGATGATAATCAGGACACCCAGCAGCCAACGTTAACCATGCCAACTCCCTGTCTTCTCTAAAGAAATACATAAAATGTGATAATGAGTAAATGAAGTGTGAAGGCTTTCCTTCCTCTGATTTATGTGCAGAAGTGTTTCTAATTTTCCTGATGTTATCTCCCTTTACAGGATATAATTACCTGATTTACTTGATTGCCTTCTGGGAATATTTTTTATAAATTGACTTAAAATTGTTTATACTGTTGCAAACTGATAATTTCATAAAGTGCCTGCTAATCTGCTTGAGTTGTTTGTTGTATTTCATTTTGTATTTTTCCTCTTTGCCCTTCATTACTTCCATTTGTAGTTATTATGGGAAGTTAATATTATGCTTTGGACTAAGCTGAAAGTAGAATAACTTGTCAAGACTTTTCATGTTGTTGTCTCAACATGTTACTAAGAACAGACTCCCTTACTTCACTTAACCAAACAAAAGCAGGGCTTTAACTTTTAATACACATGACAGCACCTCAGACGGTCTTAACAAAAGGTGTCCATGTGAAATGCCGTGCATAAGATCCCTTATATCATTAGTTTAGTTACATTCAAACAGAGATGTTGGTGGGAAGCCGTTTCTTGGATTCATAAAACCTGAAGGCTGGACCTGTGCAAGAAAACATATTTCCAGTGTCCTCAAAGGCATTGAGGAAGGGAACTTCAGGAGTGACTCTTGGGCTTCCTTGTAATTCATGACTAGACAATCCTGGGCTTTTTGATTTCCAGTCATTACATGGACATAGGGTAGCAGTTTATCCTTGGAAATGCTTAAAGCCTTATTTAGGAACAAACAAGCAAGCATGCTGAAAAGCTCTAAGTATTGGGTTTGTATTTTCCATTTCTAACTGGCTTGTAGGTGTACTCCTTGTAGATGCCTCAGGGCGGAAGGCAATTTCTGGACCTCTGCGTTTCTCTTCGGTGGTAGTGATGCCTCCCTGGTATTATGGCAAATTGGTCATTTGGCTCGGTGTTTCATCGCATCCTGGCTGGCATCTGTTTGGGGTGGTTTCACCTCTCCACCTCTCACGCTAAATCTCTGGCTCTCGTTTCTGTATTTCATCCTGTTGCACTCTGTGCCTGTTCCCCTGGCATGAACGCACCTGCATCGAGATGGTGCCAGAAATAGAGATGCTTCCAGCTATCTCAGCGCCAGGTTTCTGTGAAGATCCCCACAGTGAACGGGTAGATGGACCCACTGCAAGTCAAATGTCATTGGTTGTGGTGAGCTCTCAGTAGCTTTTAGTGCTTTTATTTTGGGTTTGCAACTTCAGATGGGTTACAGTTAGAGAAGAGCTAACAACTGCTCAGTGTTGTTAAAGTGAGGGATAATTATGATTTTATTTAATAGCTCCTCTAACATGCTGCTCTCTCTTATTACCATAAACTGAGCACTAAGCAAAGTGAAGAAGCCTCTTCGTTATTCCACTCGCTGTGTTTATTGTTATTGTGCGTACACCCCCCTGCCGGAGATGCCTTTCGGTTGATAGCTTACATTTGTTCAATGATACTTTACCTCCAGCACTCCCAAAATGGCATCTGTTGCTCGGAGGCCACATGCTCCTCCCGTATAGGCAATTGTGCGATCCGTAAATAGCTATTAGACTGGCATGGCCTAAATTAACTGCAAATTGACAACTCAATTGTAAAACAAAAAATGACCTAGTAATTAACAGGATATTTCCATAAAGGCGTAATTACCATTTAGCAGGGCGCTATTTGTACTTCCCTTTATTCTAACAAATCCTTACTCCTTTTTTCACTCTTCCGCCGCAGAAAATATTATTGTTCCAATCTTTATCAATTTTTCAAGCTGACGTTAGAAAAATAAATGAGGATGAGTAAGTAGTTGGTCTGTCTCCTCCCCTTCCCTCTCCTGTGGGGAAGAGACAAGTTTGTTTGTACTGAACAACCTTTCCTTAGCAGGGGTTTGGTTTCTTTGTTTTAACTTGGCGATAGCATCTTAACTCTGCTCGTCAAAGTTAAAGGCCTTCCTCCTTTTGTCACTTGGAATCAATGGTGTGTTTGGCTCTCCCGGCAGCTCTTCCCCACCCCCTCATCCCTTCTCCTCCTCCAGCCCAGGGAAATAACGGCCCTGATGAGCTCTTATCTTTTTGTCACACTCCTGCCAGCAGAGGAGACAAATTGATTTATGTATGTGGCATCCTCCTCCTGATAGTGCCATAATTTACCACTAAATATTGCTTTGACACAATAGTTTTGTAACAAATACATAATGCATATTGCTCTACTTTCCCTCCACCTCAATCGGTTTTTGAATTAATGGAGTGAGACTCCCTCAATTCAGAGGAATCTCTTGTCCAACGCCTGCGTGGAGCCTCGCAGAATACCAATCTGCCGCCTCTCCTCTTTCTCTGCTTAGTGTCACCTTGAAATGAAGCTGGCTCCCCCATTAGGTTTTTTTCCCCTTCCTTGCACTGTCAAATGAGGCGGTTCTTCACTCCTTCACAAGGAGCGATGCTTTACTCAAAAAGGCCTGACTTGATTTATTAGATAAAGAAATAAATTGTGTAAAAGGCTGGAAGGCTTTGCATGTCCTTGCACCCAGCTGAAGTGTTACATGGGAGCTTGCAGTCGCTGTGGTTTCATTAAACTGGAGCAACACACTTGGAAATGCAAAATCCTTTTTGAATAAAAAGGACAGGCTCTTTCTGTCTGGCTTGATTGATATACTGTTTCTGTCTCCCGTCCTCACTGGCACAGAAGAACATATCCCACAAAGGGGATTCTGCATCCTCAGTAATTATTTGGGCAAGTGAACAGTTCAGAGCTGATTTTTATTTTTTGATTGTATCACTAAAGTCATCTTTGTATTCTCTTGTCACTCGGTTTAAGAATAAAGCAACAGAAGCCAAGGTGAAATTGGGAAGTAAAGGGTTTTGAAGCTTTTCAGAATATGTGGTATGAAATGCAGGCTTAAACTGGAAATGAGACAAACTGGGCTTGGTTGACAAGCAGGAGGGGTATGATGACTTCATCTCCTCTTTTTTTTTTTTTTTTCTTTCCCCAACTCCTTTTGCTGGTGTACATCAGACTTAAGTACACTTTTCCTCAGTTAAACTTATGGGTACTCTTAAAAAAAAAAGAGGAGAGGGAGAGATTTGTTTTTCTGTATTATTCTGCAAATATTTTGAACTGCAAGGGAGGCTGTGCCCCCATGGCAACATTTGAAATTACTCTGCATTTGTCTGCTGATGCTAATAGAAACCATGTAGCTTTTCCCCCCCAGAGCAGTCTGTAAGTTGCTGTGATTCCCAACACCTGCAGACACAATGAAAGCCCTGGCGTTTTTATAATTACTTGTTTTCTCTGTTGCTCCCATTCTCTCTTTCTTGCTTGACATTTCTTCTTTACCAGCCAGGGATAGACAACCTGGAGGTACGGAGAAGTGTGAGGAGCAGCTGTTCACCAAATCCATCAGTAACACAGGGCAAGCCTGGCAGGGACTGAAATGCCATATTTAAGGTCAGGAATTTTGCCCTGGTTCCTGAGTTCAGGTGTCCTACTCCATCTCCCTCA
Organism: Baryphthengus martii; assembly: GCA_013396935.1. NCBI lineage: Eukaryota > Metazoa > Chordata > Aves > Coraciiformes > Momotidae > Baryphthengus > Baryphthengus martii. Next base: position 640,601 of record VWZK01017653.1, on the reverse strand, counting down.
CCCCTTCTTGCAGTTCAAAGGAACCACGCACCTGCTTTGTGGCCATTACCTTGCACTTAGTGCTACTAATAATGGATGTTTGTTCCCTACAGATCTCGTATTAATTGTCACTTGAGCTACATACGCTATTGAAAGAGAGGAACTTCTGAAACGATTAATGGGTTGTAAACTCTATCTGGCAAATTAATACATATTTCTAGCACAGTTTCAGTTGTCAGAGATACTTCTCAGCTGGTATGCTTCCAAACAGTCCTATCAATTATGTTTCTTTTGACATTTGAGTGGAGTTACTATCAGCTTGCTTTGCAGCAGTTTCTCTTTGCTTTTGCAGCTTGCTTGTGTTAACCAAGTACGAGAATCCCAGGGGAGTCTGAATTCTAAAACAGTCATAAATGAAAAGTTCTGGTTTGTATGATATTTTATTTTCTAGCTGTGAGAGAGGTTATTTATAGGTAGGTCAGATTTGAATTTCAAATGATTGTGGAAAATAGAGATGGAAAAGACAGTTTCTCTAAGTTCATCCCCTTATAGGCTGCTGTGCATGTGCAGCCTGGCTGCTGGTGGCCAAAGCAGCAGCAGCCATCCTCTGTGTCCCTCAGAAGGTTGCTGAACTCTTACAGTCACTCTAAATTGTCTTTTATTTAATGAACCTCTTTATTTTTCCCTTGCACGAAATTCAAAATAACAGTCCCAATATTTCCCCTTTTTAGGCATTGGTGTATTGTTACTTGTAGTTTTTCTTGGCATTGTTGTAACAACAACATACTTCCAACTCCACTGTTGCGTTCCTGGGTGGCTATTGCTGTCAAAGCCGCCTTGTTCAATTCATTCTGTCATAAGTCACGAGCAGATTGCTTCAGTTCCCCAATTATTTTTGCTGTTTGATTCTCTCCAGTTGAGTAACATCATTGTAATTCAGGAAGGTCTGTTGCTGACCGTGGTCTTCAAGCAGTGTCAAAGCTGTTAGGCACAGAATGATGGATTCTCCTCTGTCATGTAGTGCTTGGTCATACGTCACAGTGATACATCATTACTGTAAGTTTTTTAAATCAGTGTATTGAACTGAAAATGTATGACCCAACCAGCTAGTCTTAACTAAGACTGATATTAATGCTTCTGATTTAGAAAGAGAAGACAGCACTATTGCAGCTTTACATGTATATGTCAAATTATTTGTTCTGGATGAGTGAGGAACAGGATTTTTCAAGGCTACCACAGGTGTATGCTGAGAGTGTTGTACTGAACACAAACCCTTTGATGCTTTAGCCGGTCTTTACTGCTGCCCATTTTGTGGTTTTACCGTTTTTTCTCTTTTGGGTAAAGGTCTCCCAAAAGGTCTCTGCAGCATCTTTGGCTTTTACCGGTTTATTACTTTACCCCAGGAATTAGCGTGTTGTCAGATGCTCGTGCATTTTGGGAGGGATGCTGTTAGATGGGATTCCTTCAACAGACTCAAGAGCTGGTAATCGTAGAATTGTCGAGATTGGAAGGGACCTTGAAGATCACCGAGTTCCAACCCCCCTGCCACGGGCAGGGACACCTCCCAACAGATCGGGTTGCTCAGAGCCCCATCCAACCTGGCCTTAAAAACTTCCAGGGATGGGGCTTCCACCACCTCTCTGGGCAACCTGTTCCAGTGTCTCTTCACCCTCATGGTGAAGAATTTCTTCCTAACATCCAATCTAAATCTACCCTCCTCTAGTTTGGATCCATTCCCTCTTGTCCTATCACTATCTGACATCCTAAAAAGTCCTTCCCCAGCTTTCTTGCAGGCCCCCTTCAGATACTGGAAGGCCACAAGAAGGTCTCCTCGGAGCCTTCTCTTCTCCAGACTGAACAACTCCAACTCTCTCAGCCTGTCTTCGTAGGAGAGATATTCCAGCCCTCTAATCACCCTCGTGGCCCTTCACTGGACACGTTCCAGCAAATCTCTCATTACATTCAGCTAAGAAAATTTGTTACCTGAGCCCAATAGCATCATAGCTGCGGGATATTAATATTTCTTTCAACTTCCTCATTTATGAAAGGCAGAAAACAGTGCTGATGAGAATTATGTTTTAACATAATTTAAGAGTATTTAACAAAGACAAGACTGTCAAGTACTGGATTACTGCAGTTTTCTTAAATCTCTTTTCTCCTTGAAAATCATAGCATCAATTTACTATAAACATTGCTTAAGTAACCGACACTGAGCCAAGTCCTTCCATTTCTCTCTTGTCTGAGAAATCCCTTCTTAAATTGCTCACTAAAATTACAGCATTTAGGGAGAGGGAAATAGCTCACAGTCATCAACATTATCTCTTCAATCTTAAGAATACCAGTGTCTTATCACTCAGGCAGTTGTTGAGCAATTCATTTCTCTGTCTCTATGCAAGAGGAAACAAAACAGCTGGGTGCCTATGAGAAACATTCATTATAATGCCAGAGTAATTAAGAGGTTCTCTTAAATGATAACTTTGCTGAGCTTTCAGATGTTCCTAAAGTAGGATGCCTGCTAAGGTTGCGATGTACAGGCTATGTTCTTGTCAGAGTCAGTTAATTACTGTCCTACAAATCATTAAAGTTTAAAAGAGAAACAGTGCTGATTGCTACTAGATTTGTGTGTTTTTAGAAGTACAACATCATGGAAGAGAGCAACAACAAAGGCAGTGAGCATTTTGTGCATTTGGTGGGTTTGGCAGGATCTGCACTGTTCACAAAAAAAATCCCAATAAACCTCTTGCTTTAAACCCTGTATTTGTCCGTATCACCTCCTCCAGTTCCCTTTCACATCCAGGAACTGTGATGGAGCTTTGATTTTGCCACAAGGAAAAGAGGCAAAGTTGGAAAACGTTGTTTATTAAGCGAGTAGTTCTTACTCACAGGATTACTGCGCGTGACTGCAGGTAATCCCTAGTGAAGCTTTTAGATGAGCTTGTCAACTAGATCCTTAGTTGTCCCCCAAAGAGTAGTATGGATGACATTTACCTTTGTCTTTAGAGTTAAGGATACAGGCATATTCTGGTCTCTCTGCTTCTTGCTATTTTATCACTTCTTGCTGCTGAAGGGCAATCAAAAGATGTTTTCCTACCCACACGTGCTTATTTTGTACTAAATTGTAATCCGAATCACAAGATTCTGAATTCTAATCGGTATCTTTTAAAATTAATAGCTTTCTGAAAGCAGCTTTTCCCATTTCTCATAGTAAAGGCCTCCCTCGTTTGGTATGGGTATGTTATGCCAGTGTGGTCTTCCCAAAATTGTCCAGAACTTGACACATACCAAGAAACTCCCAAGCCTACAAAGTACAGGCAAACAACAGCTACAATATTGGTGCTGTGGTTCATGGCCACCTTAATATTTCCAATCAGAGGTACTGACAGTTCAAGTACAATGCAGCCAAGTGCACTGTCTAATAAGGTTGTATAATTTTGATATAACAGCCTAGCTCTGTTGTACTATTAAAGCTTTAAAATATTAATGCTCGTTAATGGTGTCACTCAGCCATTTTATATGATTAGTTTTAAGTCTCTCTTGGGTAGGCAAGAAGGGGAATTTTTAATGAAATGTTCCCTGCTCATCTGACCTGCTGTATTACTGCATGAATGCCATTTTTATGAGGCAGGTTTATGACGTTCATTACTCTGCTCCTTGAGCCACTTCATGGCTGCTGTAATTTTTAAAGAAGAGATAAAAATAAGTCAGTTCTTTCTTTGCAGTCAAGAAGCTCTGCATTCTAGCTTTGACCTTTAAGCTGTCATGCATGGATTAATCACATTTCAGCTGGAGATTGTTTTAGACTTAATACTAGCGGTGGACTGATTAGCTTACTTGCCTTACTGGCTACTTCTTAAGGAGGTTTGTCAATGATTTAGACAAAAAAAAGACATGTTCCAAATAGTCCTCTGTTTCTAGCCTGCCAGCGTTGTGTATATATGTGTGTTTGCGTAGGTACACTTGCACATGTCAAATCTACGTGATAATGCATATATTTTGTATGTAGATATCCTTAGTGCTGCAACCACAGGTTGTTAGCACAGAAAATAGTGAGTTGAGTAGCACTGGGACAAGAAACAAAATTCTTGACTCCCACTTCACAGCTATAAGTAAAGAAGTTTGTTCTTTGAGAATAAGAAACAAACAACAAGTTACCCCAAAATATCTGCACTTGCACAGCTGTTTCCAGGTGAAATGGTATCGTGTTGTTATCCACTCTAAATGGGATCAGAAGTTTAACTGTAGCCAGCAGCTTCAGCCAGAAATTTGCCAGAACAACAGCATGGAGCTGCTGCTGTTACTAGCAGCAGTGTAAGGTTTGTGACCTTTGATAAGCAAATGTGGTGGGAACTCTACAGTGAATTACCCAGGACTGGCAAAACCAGGGAATTTCATGATTCGCTGATCATTTAAAGAAAGTTCTTGAAGTGGAAAGAGAAAAAAAGTGTTGTCTCACTGAGAATCGCAGGGTGGGAGAGGGAACTCTGCCATTGGAAGGTGCGAAGATGTAATGAAAGCCTTGAGAATGCTAAGTGAGAAATTAAGAAATCTGAGGAGTCCTTAACTGTTATAACAGAATGGTTATCTTCCTTTTGGTGTCAGAACATTCCTGTAAGCGCTGGGAAGTACACTTGCTTCCTAAACCAGATGTTTTGAGGACTTAGGTGAGAAATCACATTATAAAATCTTCACCTACATAGTGAGAGCTGTGGTGTTACACAGTAAGTTTTTAGCCAGTAACGTAAGGTTTACGTGTGTTCTCTTGTTAAAAAGATCCTGCACCTCAGTGTAACGTAGCTCTTTATCAGCCGATTGGGTAAAGACCGTGGCTTAGATCATCAGCAGCTGTTGGGAAAAGATGAGAAGGGTGAAGTCACTCGGTGACCCTCCTGCTGCCACTGTGCAAAGCATCGAAGGGCAGCTAGTAGGACCGTGGCAAGTGTTGAGATGGAGAAATACAGAAATGAGAATGATGGAAGAGGCGAGAGAGTGACAAAGCTCAGCCTGGGTCTCCTGCACAGAGGAGCAACACAACACCCTTGCGATGTGCTGTAGTGTGAAAGAAATAGAGACCGTAGCTTGTCAAACTGCAGATAAAAGGACTCCCTTTTACTGGGGGTTTTAGGGAGATAAAATAAATCATGACAGCAGAGTCAAAGTGGTTTGTGCATTCAGCTAGAAGAACCCTGTGATAAAAATAAAGCTGCATAATACATATTATGTAGATGTACTTTACTGTTTGATACTTGTATATCGATGAAAGGTGAAGATACTTTATTCCAGCTTCTAAAATTTCTATCTGCAAGTGGCTGGATGTGCTTTCTCCGTGATGCCGTTGCATTCATGTGACCTTCTGAAGCGAGCTCCTTTCTCTGCCCCCGTGCCCTGCTGCCTCCCGCATGTTGTAGTGATTTGGCGGGGGGGGGGGGGNTTTTGTGGTGGGGGGGGGGGGGGGGGGTGTTGAAGAAATACTACTGCAATGTAGTAGCTGAATTTTTCTTAAATATTTAAGAACCCTAGTTCTCCTTTGTGACAGCAATTTGAGTAACGTTACAGCATATTATTGCAGCGTATGGTATTGCATAGTGAAATACAAGGCTCTAAAATGCCTTATTTTAGAGTCCTGTTTGAGAAACAAACGTATTCTGCATGCATACATCTGCTTTTACTAAAGTGACAGGTACTAACTGTGCTGCTCTCCTCTTCCATTCACCTTTTTAATATGATTATCTGACTGTTTCAACAGAGCATAATTTGAAGAATGGATTATATACTGAGCATTCTTAATAAGACATGATAAAAGAGCAATTCATTTACTCCTCCCCTAAGTTTCACATGAGCTAAGTGAGATTTCTACTAGTGGTTCTTTTGTGGAAAAAACAAAAATCTCTGGTGCTGAGAATTGGTCTCAAGCATACTGATTTTTCTTACCTTTATAGGCAATGAGACAAACCATGTTACGGTTATTATCACATCAGTTAGATTCAAAGGAGGAATGGTAAGACTAATCCTGTTTTATGGACAAATTGAGTTGTTAGTAAGTGCAGCCCATTATTACGAAAGATGGAGCTGAAATAAGAATCCTGAAATTCCCTCCCATTGGCCCCTCTCCCCTAAGGAAGATGTTGAGCACAACAGGGACGACCTGGGGATTAGGTCAGGAATATGATACTTCTCCACTCAGAGCACAGACCATCCTACCTGTCATCGTCCCTTGATGATAATGTTTAACCACATCAGCTCTTGCATTTGAAGCCCTGCTAGCTTAATCCTGACCTTTTTTTTTTTTTTTTTCCTTCTGAAAATGATGGTGCAGTGATTTCCTCTAAAAGTCAGCAGCAGTAGGTTTGTCCTTTTCTCACTTTACCTACCATTGAGATTTCAGTAAAAAGCTTTCTCAGGAAAGGTTACAGAAGAGGTGAGGTACCTAGACAATCTTTTATTGGACAAACTGCTGTAGCTGGAGAAAACAGACAAGCCCTTCTTTAGGTCTGGATCAGAAGTGACAGACTTCACGCCCAGTGCAGCTTAGGAACTGGTAAATGGGATGAGCTTATCGTGTTCTTCAAGCACCTCTAGTCACATTTTTTTAAACAAAAAAAAAGTATGGGGAAGCAAAAGCAAATTCATCACATGGAGTCTCACAGTATGGTATGTTTTTCTCTTGCTAAGTGCTTATATGTTCGCAGAAGGCATTAGATACTTCAGGCAAACACTAGGCAAAACATGTGCCACGTTGTTCAAAGCTCTCTTGACTGAGTCTCAGTCTGTGAGGGATCAACTCTTCATGAAAACAGAATAATTACCTTAACGTGGACAGGGAAGTGGCTTAGTGTTAAGTGACACAAAGTACCTGCTTTGCATGCTGAAATACCTGTTTTCCCACAAAAAAAAAAAGACCTTCAACCTCACTGTTCCCTGGCTGCGATACCTTCTGCCCTTACTCTAGTGGTGTGGAATCCGTACTGGAGTAGTAAATCTGATGCAGGTAGCACTGGATTACAATGCACTTAAAGATATATAATCAGATACGTAACAGAATAGCAATTTAATGGATTTATGAAATCAATGAAGTTGGACATGCAAACTAGGCAAACACCTAGTCCTGCATACACTGCCTTTATCTACGTGTTCACCTTTGTGTTTCCCCAGTTGCAAACATTGTAAAATCTTCACGACGTGGCCTCAGACAGGGTACTTGCCATCTGTGCCTGGTTACCTCCTATGCAAATACAAATGCTGACAGTATTTGCAAAATGCATTTGGATTCTTGTTGGGAGCTTTACAAGGACAACTTTCTAACAATTAATTATTGTATGTGACCTACATGCTTTTATTTGTATATTGTACGCTTATCATGGTGTGGAGGCTCCCAAATACCTTGCAGCACGTTCTATTCTCTCTGCAGGCACCAGAAAAGAAGTTTCTGTTCTTTGTTGGGTATGACCCTCCCAAGAGAGTTAGGCAGTGTGAGGTTTTTACACTACTGGGGGCAACACAAGAAAAGAGTGATAGTCCTGTAGCAGCAAAATACATTTTTAGAAAGACAAGTGCTGTACTTGCAGTCCCTCCCTTCTCTGGATCCTGGAGGCACGCTCTCCAAAGGACCCTCCCTCCGCAAACGAGTTACCTGTATGTGTGTGTACCTTACTCCTATGTATGTTCATAAAATGATTCTAAAGACAGGCTTTGTTCTCTGTTACTTCCCACTTTCTAAACAGTACCTATCACCTCCTTCCAATAAAATAATCCTGGAAGCCAGGCTAATTGTGGTGGCCTTCCCCTTGAACTGTAGATCATGCAGCTGTCTCTGAGACAGCTATAAATTCCAGCATTTATGTACCCTGAGCTTCCAAGTATCTTTAACTTTTATTGAAAAAGACAACATTAAATTACAGAGTCTGAGTAGGTCTCCTCCTCTCCTCCCATCCGGCAAGAGGCTGCCTTGCATTTCCATCTTGTACGCTGTGGGCGAAGCTTGCATCGACTTTTGATGAATTCACGATCGGTCTCCCGAGGTTACGTTTTCTTCCGTGATACTGAGCATTTATCAATGTGTGGAACCTTCATTTACATCTACCCTGTTGTGGCTCTCCCAAGTACGCCCCATATCAGCACTTTACTTTGAAGGACCGGTAGGAAGCGTAGTGCTCTGTTGCAGTAGAGGAGCTCTTATGCTAAGGCACAAAATGCAGAAACGTTGTCTTTGTGGTGCCGGCACCTATCAGCACACTGCTAATTAACTCGACGTTATTTATACCTCACTTCTTGAAGTCTGAAACACAACCCTTCCATTTTAATTTGAAGCCTAATCTCGAAGCTGAAAGATAAAACCAAAACATCACATTTGCATGTAGATATCTGTTAGGAAACAATTTGGGCAACAATTAAGATACTGTAAGAGGGGGGAAAATTCTTCTTGCAGTGTGCCTGTAAGCACCAGATCTTTTCTTTTTGAAGTTACAGTAATTTTCCGGGCACTCTGTAGCTGGAACAGCAGACAGATGTGGCAAGCAACCAGGGCTCATTTCATCAGTGTTTTACAGAAGTTAGTACCGCTGTTGTCTATCACGGCTTTCGTGCTCTGGCCAAACCTAGTATATTTTGGAGTAAAAAGAACTTAACTGTCTATTTGACAGTGTCTGGAAATAAATTAGCCTCTGTGGACCAAATAACTGGAAAATTGTGTTCATGCTGCCACCAGTTATCATTCACTAGGGACTCCTCTTAGTCAGGACCTTAGAATCTTAGTATGCCTTGGATTGGAAGGCACCTCTAAAGGTCATCTAGTCCACCACCTCTGCAGTGATCAGGGACATCCTCAGCTAGATCAGGTTGCTCAGAGCCTCATCAAGCCTGACCTTGAATGTCTCCAGGGATGCCTCCATCACCACCGTGGGCAACCAGTTCCAGTGTTTCACCACTCTCATAGTAAAGAACTTCTTCCTAATGTCCAATCTAAATCTACCCTTCTCAAGTTTAAAACCATTCGCTTTCATCCTATTGCTACACAACCTCTGTGTACTGGAAATCTTTACACCACTTTATGACCATCAAGCCGTTCTCTACTGTACAAATGTCAAGAGGGACCTTGGAGACATCTGTATGTGCCCTGTAGGACTGTACCTGGAGTAGCACAATGTTTGAAGTCTCTCCTTTGCCCAGTGACTGCCCTTGGTATAGCAAACCAACGTGTAGCGGTGGGGGAAGTGGGCTTGACTGGTCCTGCGCTGGTGATGTTTTTTCTGCCTGTGATGATTTTTCTACCCGTTACTCTCAGTCACTGGAGTTTTCATTTGCATTTTATTTGGAAGTTTGAATTGTAGACATTTTCAAATGTAGAAACTGATGTAAAAGAGAGTTCTCTTTGTCCACTTTTTTTTTTTTTGAGTTTTGTTAACATTCTTCTTAAGCTTAATCTTGAGTAAAATTTAAATCAGATTGTTTTTACAAAGAAGCAGCATTAATTTGCTTAACTGGTTACTGGGCAATATTGTTTGTTTTGGAAGGTGAGCTTTTCTTAGTTGCTACAGAAGCAAAGTTTGTGCGTAATGGCAGTTTAATAAAAGGTGCATTTAGACAAATGGTAAAGTTTTGGGGAAGACAGGCAGTTCAAGTCACTTATATTGTAATAGCTGAGAATGTATGCAAATCTGTAATGTAAAAAACGAAGAAGGTGTTGTGCTGAGTAAGGCAACGAGCTACACTAACACATGGGAAAAGTTAGAGGTGTCTTAATATATGGAAAAACGGTTTGTCCACACTGGTAACAATGTACATGACCTCTAAGGAGAGGGGAGAAGGTCAAAACAAGGAGACATACCTAGTTTGCGTTAATGATAAGATTCTTAATAGCCCAGTGAGGAAAATGCTATTGAACATTGTCCTCAAAAAAGTGATTACCTGCCTGGGATATCTGTCCTGTCGAGATCAGTTGAGTCTGTCTGCAAACACCAGATTAGCCACCCAAAAAGGGGGTGCAGTGTAACCTTGTTTGGTTTCTGTAAGCTATGACTGTTTTCCAGGCCGTGAGCGTTAGTCAGGCACATTAGGGATGCCCCTGAGCTGGAGTCTGCAAAGGGTGTGTTGCTTCCCATCCCTTCGACAGAGCCTTGGCTTTGCTCGCGCTGCTACGGTCTGTGCTGGTGTTTGCAGAGATTTCTGCTTTCGTTCCTGGAATACTGGCAGAAAGGGCAGCAGGACATTCACAAACAAGACTTTGGACTAAAATGGAGGTGGACGTGAGTCCTGCCTGGGCATCTAGCCTGGTGCTGGTCACTGTAGAGTGACTTCTTCCTGCCACAGCCACGGGCTCCTAGTATTTCGGGAACTGTCTGCTAGAGCCACTTGCATTCCCACAATGTTAAATCGTTTTTGTATTTCAATTGTTTTGCTAAATCATGTGAAGCTGAATAATCAGAGTCCTTGTTGAGTTAGGTGCTTGCAGGTCAGCTGCAGGTATTACTAGAGAGTACCTGGCCTAAATGTGTCTTATTCTGTAATGCGAATTTCTGCGCTCCATGTGCAAGTAAAGAACTCACTGCAGCCGCTTGTTAGTAATAAGTCTGTATCCTGTGTTCTCTCTAAGCATTATATCATTGCTTCATAATTTTATTGTACCACTCAGAAAAGTGGATGGGCAAGGGAGTCAGAAAATCCTCCTTATGTTCTTTCCCAAACTATATTTTAAAACCAAAAATTGTAAGTTAAATGGCATCTTTAGGTTACGTTACTGTTCTCCTCCTATCATGTATGCTGAAGATGGATCTTTTCTTTAAAGGGGTTGTAGACAGGTTAACTGACTTCTGACAGTAAAAATGCGTATTTCTCTTGGAAGTCCTAGATTCTAAAAGGGATTCAATTGTTCTAAATTTGGAGGAAGCTCTGCTCTGTTTTCCCTTCAGAGCTCTCCCATATGCTAATGCTTATTTTATATCATAAATATGCAGTGACAGCACTCGTGGGTTTTCTCTTTTTTCACACCATACATTATGTTACATGTTTGAGAGCAGAACTCATCATTTACACTCTGAGTGACTGGAAGGATGCTCGGTGCCATGCACAAGTTGTTTGGGTTGTCCCTGTCAGATATTGGTGGCAAAAGCCTGTGTGGGATGGAGGTAAAGGCTGTCTGTGAGACTCTTGGAGGATCTGCTTTATTTCTATTTTATGTTTTCTGACTAGATTTTAAACATACTTCAGTGATTACATGTTCTTTATTAAAAAAAGCCGGAGAGGGAACAAAAAAAAAATAAAAATCAACAAAACAATAAACCCAGCAGCATGAAGTGAGAGCTTGGTCTAGAAAGTCTCATCAGGAGGCAGGGAGAAGGAGAACTGGGAATGGCCAATCTGAACATTTTCCTGTAGCTTCCCCTTTATTTCCAGTACAACAAGCTGTGGGTCTTCCTTCCAAAGCAGTTGTTTAATTACAGCTTCAGGAACATAAAACCCGTTATTATTTTAATGGAAGGAGCTGAGGCTGAAATAAAACTGAGCTGGGCCCATGTCTTTTCCTGGCAACTTGTAATTTCATGGATGGAAAAAACACCTGTTCACGGGGGAATCCTTATCATTATGTTTAAAATTTCCCCATTAATTTATTTTACAGTCTTTAAGCGCATATACAGATGGAAAGCAATCATGTCTAAGGCCTCTCATCACTCTCTCTGTAGGAATTATGGTGGGGATGTCACTTCTTCATTACTTTAGTGCAGACAGGCTCAGGATTTACCTGTGCAGCGAGTGCTTGCTCCGGAGCAGGGGACACAGGAGCCTGCTCTGAAAGGCGCTGGGTGCAAGTGATTTCCATCCATGGGAGGAGGTCACGGACTGATAGTGCACCCTCATCAAGATTAAAATCTTGATCTTAGCTAGAACCACCTACCCAGAAGGTATAAAACCTGGGCTTTTTGCTGAAATGGTTCAACACAATTCGATTCAAAAAGGGACCTTTGTGTCCTTGTAAGCTGAATTAAGCAGCGTTTGGTTTTATAGGTGGCTGCTTTTAGATCCAAACCCCAGGGTAGGGTTTGAGGACACGATGTTCCCCCGTTGCTGGCAGTAGCAGACAGGCAGTGTCAGCCACAGCACGAAGGTGAGCAGTGTCCCTGTGGCTGCACCAAGTGTGAGACTTGGAGCATAAACAAGAGGATTTCCTGGAGCCAGCAGTTGGAGTCACAGCCATTAGGCTGGATTTGAATGAAAGCAGCAAATCTATGAAGTGCTGAAAATGGTGGTTTGGTTCTTTGGTCTTTTTTTCTGGAGAGGAATATGCGATTATTGTTTTTGAGCTGTAGAAGTAAAATACATTTTAAATAGATTCAAAATAGATCTTAAATACATCTAAAATAGAACACTGAACCGGAGTGACATTTTGTGGGACAGAAAGGCAGCATCTGGATTCAAAGGCTGAACCCAGTTTAACTTGGAGTGATTAGCTTGTGTTACAAATCACAAAATGAGATAAGGTGATCATGGGGTCTTCCCAGCTTGGGGAACCGCTAACGGGATACAGAGATTTCCACTTTCACTGGCCAGCTTCGATCAGTATCAGTTAAAATATGTAGCTACCTGCTGGTCATTGAAGACTCGAAATGCAACACGATGAGTGATGGCGCGCTGCGTCCCGGCACCTGGGCGGCGGTTGTTATCCGGAAACCGCGGCCCTGGGGCCGGCCCAAGAGCAGCTGAATCTTTGCTTCGGCCAGACTGGGGGGAGCACTTGCAAGGGGCAGCTGCGGTAGTCCCGAGCTGGCTGGCATAGACATGACCACATGGCAGCAAGGGAGCAAGAGCCTCCCACGGTTTGTAAGGAATTTTATGCTGCTTTGCCAAGTTTTGGCACTAGCAAGAGCATGGACGATAGGCTGTGGTGTGGGCACACTGGTGGTACCCTTCCTCGAGCAGGGTTTGGTAAGGCAGAGGATGGTGCCTGCCCTAGGATAAACTGAAATGCTGCTATTTGAACAATTTGCTGTTAATAAATATGCATTAAAAAAATGAAACAAAAGAGTATCAGTGCTACCTGATGATCGTTTGACTCCGTATAAAATCCCTAACAAGGAGGAAAGTAATCTGTTTTGGGGGAAGAGCAGGGAAGCTTCTCTTATTTCACCCTCCCCTCCTTCATTCTTCTTTTAATAAAGAAAATCACTTTTCTTTGTCACCATTTTAATGATTCCCAGGGCGCTTCACAGCACAGACATAAATCTGGAAATCAGCTTTCAGAAAGAATGAGAGATTTCTCTTCTCTAAATCACAAAAGTATGCTGAGCCCTTTGTAAATCCCCACAACAATGTAATTGCGGTTCTCCCATGATTACGTGGAATGTTTTTGGTGGCTTGTTTACAAGCTAAATAAATAGCTGCGCAGAACATCTGGAACCACAGTATGTTTTAAAAGTCTGCTTTTAGCAGAGCTTAGAATCTCAGTTATTGCTGATCTTGAGTCTTTCTGGTCTGATTGGGATATATTAATAGGCTGTATGGAAATATTTGCCTGAAATTTGATTAATGGTCTTAATTATTCATAGTAAGTTAGAATGATTAGTGCTTTATGGAAAAACTACATAGATTTTTCTGTATATTTAAAAAAGAAACACACAGAACCAAGACCTAACTTCCTTGTGCTTGAATGGTTCCACTGTCCAGTTGATGACAGTTACCAACAGGGGGTTAGGACAAAACTGGAAGTATGAGATGTATAGGAACATTTGTCAGAATCTTAGGAGGTGCCTGCAACCGGTAGGCTCTTGAGATCCCAGTGGTTTTGGCTGATAGACTTTGTACTGTGGAGCATCGGGGTTTTTTAACCCTGCAAATACATTTATAAAGAAGAGAAGCTTTTTTTTTTTAAAAAAAAATTCAAGTTAATTCATCTACTCTTAGCAGATCAGTTTATGGATTAGTAAATAATAACAATTGGCTATGGCAGGCAGCTTAGTTTCTCCTGAAGTTTTGGTGAAAGCATCATGACGAACCCTCAGCTGCATCTGTGGGCTCACACTCATTGAATCTTTCTCAGCTACAGAATCTTCAGTCCTGATCGTGGACTTTGTGTGCAGAAACATATTTCTGGGTTTGAACCCCGTGTTTCACATCCCCTTATGTTTCTGCAGGCCTAGCAGAGCAATCTCATTTCAGCAAACTTCTTAAGTTAGGTGGAAAAGCATGTAAATAGGTAAATGCTTTCCTTTGTTCCAAGAGGAACATGCTAATTTTTCTCAGTCTGCGATTCACTCAGTTACCTTTGTGTGGTGCTGTGCATTCCATGCTGTTGGGTGGGCATTTGGGATCCGGGAGAGGTAGGGTCATGTTATCATTTGAGTTCTGCAACATCCACTGCACGTTTTAGTTCCAGTGCTCACGTAAGGACTTAGTAAATCAATATGAAATGTATGATAGTTACTGTACTGGTAAATCATATTGCTTGGGTCATTGCCCACATTAGCTTAACACAGTAGCTCTTGTGATTTGTATGGGACTGTCAGTGCAGCGCTCTGTCTGGTACAGGTCTGTGCCTTGATTTTGGACCGCCCCCCAAAAAAAATGAATAGGCTGTCCCTGAGCAAAAATTCTCCCCTGTGTTTTAGGAATGGTTGTATTCATCTAAAATGACTATTCAAACCTAGAGGCAAACCAGAGTGCAAAATTACACAAGGACACCATGAAAAACTTTCCAAAGGTAGGGGCAGAGGGGTTGGATAGATCACGGTTCTTCTAGCAAAGAGCAGGTGGTAGTTGATCCTGCTAAGAGGAAGGAGGGACTAGATGGTCACAGCTGTGACCCTGTGACCACAGCAGGCTGATGAAGTTCTTCCCAAAAATCCCACCGTAACTAGTCAAAGGCAAAGCTGGGTGGCGGGGCCTGGAGGTTGCTACTTCTCTCTGAGTGTTTGCCTCCTTGTACTAATTTCCTGGGGCGTCAGGAAACATCTGGGATTCTCATCAAAAGTTGGACAGTTCTCTAGTCCTCCATTTAAAAGAAAATAAGGGTTTTGTCATTGCAGCTGTTCGGGGGTTTCTTTTTCCCCTATTACACAAGGGTATGGTGGCCTCTGAGAGCAAGTGCTGCAATAGCCAGGAGCTGTTGAGATGATAGACCAATCTTCAGAAGGCTTTGTATAACTGTGGGCCTCTCAAAAGGTTGAGAGAGGGGAAAATTGGCAGATTCCTGCCCTTGTCACATGCAGTGAAAAAGGATTGACCCAGAAACCTTAAGTACTTTTCCCTATCAGGTATTTAGGGACCATTGTAGCCTGCTCCTGGCCCTGTGAAAAAAAAATTAATAAACTGAATAAAAACAAAACAACCGAGATTAATATGTGATTAAAACAAGCTTTTCTAGGCTTAGTGCTAGTTCTTGTGCTTGTTATTGAACACAATGGAAATTGCACTGTAAATTTTACATGCAACATTGAGAAAATAATACTAACAGTATGTTTGATGGTCTTTTACACTGCAATTAGCAGGCAAAGATTGCTTTGGGGAAGGGTTTTCCCTTTTAAATACAACATTTCAGGATGGAATAAGACTTTGTTTACTAGTCTGCTATTGAAATAATTACTTCTAAAGCGTGACTTGAGCAATCATGATTGCCTCCTGCAATGAAGAGGGAGAGAATGAAATTCCCATTTCTAGGAGAGGAAAGTCTCTTTCCTTGTGTCACTTGAAGGATCTGTTGTGCTCGGCCACATTAATCGAGTCCTGCTGATTTCAAAAGTTTTGCTTTTCAAGTTGGAGAAGAGCTGCACCAGTTGTAAGTTTTATGAGGAAAAATTTGTTATAGAATAGGCCTAAAAGGGAAAAGAAAACATATCTGTCTGGCCTGGCCAACTGGCACAGGCTTTCATAGTAGTAAAACGAGTAATTTTCAGCCACATGGGCTAGGGAAGATCCAGAGCTGGGCTTTTTTCCTTCTTTCTTTCAGAAGACTTTGGAGACTTCTAAAATAAGCCACATTTCAGTCCAAAAACATAGCCACTTGAAAATTATTTCCATCCGTGGCCAGGGGTATGTCACGCTGGGGTTTACTGGAGCTCTGTGGAAAGCCTATGCACTTGTCAAAAAAAGCCAACAAAAAAAATAGGGGAGAGGGGGGCGGAATCTACCTCGTCTCCTCTTTCTTCAAACCACTCCTTCTTTCATACGCTTTCCCAAATCTGTCACAAAAGGTATCCCAAGGTGGTTGTTAGCGAGCTCCCCTCATGAGAGATGATTAAAGCCAGATGAGACAGAGCCCCGAAACACAGTCCCTTTGTTAGAGAAAACAAAGGCCTTGGTAATTGGATTCACATTGAGTGAGGCACTTAAAACAGCAAAGTAACAAGAAAAATCTGCCAGGTTATGTCATAACTGCCAGGGTGGGTGTTTTGTTATTTTAAAAGAGCATGACCGTCTCATTTTTTTACTAGCTTAGTCTGGTATATTGAAGTGGAAGATTAAAAAAAATAATAATATCCCCAATTGCAACATATTTTATACAACCGACAGAGAGAGTTTGGGACAGCGAAAGCGATGGATATGAAGCAGGTCACCACAGTGGGGCAACAGCTATAACGCAAGGAGCTATTTTTATCTGTTTGCCAACGTTGCAACGCGTCGCGTAGGATATACCCTCCGTGAGCCTTCGGCGGGGGCAAAGAGTCAATCCCAGCATATCAGTCATCCCTGAACCTCATTTGTTTGGCTCACATATAAACTATTCAGCTTCCAGTTGGCCTCTAGAGCCATTTTCCATAGCTCGGGAGCAGGCATCTACAGGTGGGAACTAGTTGTCACCATCTTCTGCTGTGTTTGGGGAAAAAAACCTAATAAATACCAAATTGAAGGAAGATCTGAGCTGTCTTAAGGATTTACCACAGAAGTGTGTGTCTTCCAGACCTTTTATCATCGATTTTGCTCTGAGTGCTGACGGTACAAGGAACGGCTGAATGTGCCAGGTTATCGGGTCTGCACAAAAACAGGTTGGTGTTACTTACGGAGGTGCTAGTGAGATCTTGCAGGAAGGATGTGAAGTGGCTTTCAAGAATTGCTTTTCACTGTGTCATGGCAAACAATTTTAGATTTAATATGCAAATGTCTGCCAAAGAAAAGTATCTGGTTTGGCAAAGACTGATTTATTCCATCTTAGGCTCCAGAGTAAAAATAAAAACAACTACAGAAAAAAAATCTGCTCTGAAGATCCCAGTGCCTATAAAAGATTAGTCTTAAGAAGAGTTAGCAGAGTGTTGAAAAATGTCGTGTCTTGTTTTCCGTTGAATCTTGGCTGGCAGTCTTGGACGGAAAACGCAGAATCACATAGTCTAACACCCACAAAGCTCAGCACTTTTCAGCTCGGATTAAAACACTTGTAGTCATCTGCTTTCTTGTAGCAAAGGTGTGATACACACAGCTCCTGGGAAGAGTGAACGTTTGATTACCAGGTCAGTCATTAGGTAAGGGGTAATACTCATTCCTCACTTTGGAGATGGTGGAGATCTTTTTTATAAAAATTTTTCAAAGCCCTCTGGTGATTAAGGCAAACAGTTTCTGTTAATTTGAATTAATCATCCAGATCCCACTGGTAGCTTTGTAAAAATGCAGCTTTCCTGCCTCACAGTTAATGTACCTGCAGTTCAGAGGTTTTGATCTGGATACCAACATCCTTAGCAGGAGTTGTAGCTCCTGAGCAGGGGAGGAGAGGTGAGCCCACAAGAGGTTTTGCAAATGTAGTCAAGCTCATTCCATTTATCAAGCCACCAAATTGATGGATAGCTGAGTGATAGAGGGTTGGGTTTTTTCCACTTCTTTTTTTTTTGAGGAGGAGAGGAGGTAGGATTACTCTCCCTTGAAGTAGCTGAAAGAGTTGCAGCTTCACAAGGTGTCTTTCCTCAGCAACACAGTCACTTGTCTGAGCTTTTGGTGCTTCATCATCTCTGTTCAGACCTGAGTTCTTCTGGAGGTCTAGCAGCAGTAGTTTTTCCCTGTGCTGGGCTCTCTTGGTTCCAAATTCAACCTCTCGGTTTAAGCTCCCAGGAAAAGGATGAGAAGATAACTTTGTAAGACTACAGAGTTTCCACTTCATTCTTCACTTAGATGGGCAAGGACCAAAGGGATTTAATTCTTTTCTTGTTGCCCTTGCTGACTCTGAGAATAGAGGGAGAAAACTACCAAAGCTGCTGTTTGGCTGAGTTGTTCCAGGATTTAGAGCCTAAAGCCATGTCTCATTTCTGTAAGGCCCTCATGCTCTGTTGGTAATCTCTGAACTGTTTCTTCAGGGATGAACAAACCTCAGTCATTGAGTGTGAAATGAAAAAAAGTAGTGCTAGGCTGGTGCTGATTTTGCTGGAGCTGCAAATGGAACTGGTGTATTCCACCAGAGTCTAGAGGTATTTCCCTGCTCTTGGTCCAGCACAGGCATTATTTCCCAAGACGGTTTTGGAGGGAACAATTGTGAATACAACACTTAAGTCCTAACTGAGCCCTCAATCTCAGGTCTTGGTAGGGTTAGTCTGATACAAATGAAGCCTAACCTGTAAATCCATTTGACAGTTGCTCAAAGTAGGCTGGAGATAGCAGTCGAAGCCCACTTGTACAGTGGCTGCAAACGATGGCGTTGCAGAAGCTCATGCATTTGGGGAGCATCCAGGAGAGAGGAGGGAGATTGATGGACTCTCGTGGGAGAGAGACAGATGCTCTGGAGCAGAACCCAGTGCCAGAGCCTTTGGACAGTCTTCCCAGTCTCTTCCCCTGTGGTTCAGGTGTATTGGGTAACCCCTCAGTGTTTTGAAAGCAGAGAAGGCTTAACACATTCCCCTACCAGCCCCAATTAGAAATACCAAGAGCAGAATAATAAGCAATTGAGCATCTAGAATCGTCCTGGGGAGGAGGGAGCCACAGCGCAAACCCATTCCGCATGTGTCTCCAGTCGGGCTTATTGCTCACAGAAACCTGAACTGCCTGTAATGCACCAGATGTGCAAAAAGAGCAGCCGTTCCTCTTGCTATCATAGGCAGCCACACTTACAACAACAGCGACTTGTGCTTTGATTGCTTGTCTAAAACTAAAATTCAATTATGCAGTGCAGGCAGGCTTTGCTGTGACACAGAGGGTTAGAAATTAATGTTAACACTGTTTCTGGTTAAGACTTTTTGTGTTGATAAATAATTCATAAGGCAGTTAGCTCTTTGAGTCTGACAACACAAGAATATATTAATACAGTAGACTCAGCTAAAGGTCAGCCCTGAACAGTGAAGCATCTGAGCCATCTTTTATTCATTTTCTGACACAGACTCATTAATTATTACCGCATTTGAAGGTCTGCACGGGAAAAGTGCTAATGAGAAAAAGGATATTGGGTTTGATATCTGACGCTCACTCTTTGAAATGACTTTAGATTAAAAAAAAAAAAGAGAGATAGAGCAGAGAGAACAATACAAAACAGGCCAGGTAAGACCTTTTCTTTAATAAAAACTAAAATTAAAAAAACTGAAAGACTAAAGATAGAGTTGGCAGACATAATTCAATCAAAAACAGACGCCGCTGGGTTGCAAGTTTGAGTGGCTGATGGGTGATGAAGTTTCTAAGAACACATTAATATAGACATGATTAAAAGATACCCCTTTTTGGGTGAGATGTAGTTGCTCTGAATCTTGTTTGTTGCCTTCAGGTTTGTTTTCCACATTTTTCATCTTGGCTGACCATTTACCTTCCTGCATTGTTTATTATCTCCAAATGAGGATTGCTCTGTCTTTGTGCTGTTGTTGCCTGGATGCTTTTCTATACCTTTTCCATGCCATCTTGTTTTTAAATACCTTGCAGAACCTACCTTGATACACTCCTCTGTGCAGCCATCTACTCCAAAAGGAGATTGTTACTTTTCTTCTTTAGCCTGGTTTCCTAAGACAACTAGATTTATGCAACCACATGTCCTTGTGTGTGTGTCTGTGCTTTCCTCATTCTAATAATTTTTTTAAGGTCATCAGCAAGTTGTTCCATCAAATCTGATGAAACAATAAACATCCAAAACCCAGTAAATTCTTGTGGTGTTTGTGGAGAAAAAAAGAAAAGAACTCCTCTGCAGTATTCCCGCTAGGGAAAAATTAGATATCAGAGAATTTATTTGCACAAGGAGAAACTCTAAGCACGGACCAAAGGCAATGGGGCTTCATTAGCAGTTCTGCTTAGGGAAGTGTCTTTAAGATACGGGTTGTGAGCAGAACTCTGTTTATGCCTAAGACAAATGAGATAGCCTCATGCTTTTGAATTCATTAACACGGATGTATCTTTATTAACGAATGTGCAGGAACCAGATTTTTAGTGACTGCTATGGAATTCAGTGGGACTGTGATGATGCCACCTTGAAGGTTTGACGTGTGAAGGCAACTTGAAAAAATATATACTTCCAGCCCCTGGACTTCCAAATAATGGCTTATCTTTAACATCAGCTTAAAGTCAGGCCACCAATATACCCAATAATCTTTACTGCTTACTGCGTGTTTCCATGGAGTTACAGCAGGCTTGCAGAACGGCGCTGCTTACGTTATCTTGGTCTATGAAACATTTCTTATTTACATAGTACGGCCTGTGTCTTGAAGGGATACTATGCCTGTGAAAGAGGTGATCTAAGGTTTTATGTGTGCTACTAGATAAATGGAAACCTGTCTTGGATGGGCAGAAATAAATCATCTCTCTATTTTGAGTTTCAATTAGTCTTGCACAGAAAAAATACTTTTTTTTTTTTTTAACTAAGATGAAATGGATGCTTTAAAAATAAAGCTTTTCTCTATGCAATCAAAATTGCACTAAAAGATACACCTATTATTGATGTGAACATTGAACTGCACTGAAATATTGTTGTAATACTGTGGGTTTGATGTGGGTTTGATGTAATCATTGAAGAGAAGAGAGCACACGAGTTGTGTCTAAATCTCTGCCTTTAGCTTTCGTACCACTGCATCTTGGTATTGCTCAGTGTTTAGAAGGGGAGAGCCCACTTCTAATCCTGGACCATAACTGAAGGATGTCATGCTTCATCACAGGTCATCTTGGCTGCCCAGAGGAGTTTACAAAAACATCTTGTCTCTTCGCACCATAAAACATCCTGACCTTCACAACCTGATTACAAACCTAGAACTTCCAGTACTATGTCACCTGCTGCAGAGAGCGTCTTAGACTCCTGCAAATAAGTACATTTATTTGTTGAAAATGACTGGACTGTGATTTTTTTTTTTTTTTTCTGAATTAAGGCAAAATTTAGAAGTTTTAAGGTAAATGTTACTCACCTTGTTTAAAAGTCACCTGGTTTTTCAAGAAGACTTTGAAATACAGAGCCCCACTTCTATCAGTGGGTAATATCTGCTGGTAAAATATGAGACACCTCCCCTTTGACAGACCTCGGCTGAGTAAACTGGCAAACTCTATTCACTAAACCAGTGAATGATGTTTCAAGGCTGTGAAAATATTAGCATGTAATGTAACATCTCTGGAAATGTAATGTTTGCTACAGCTGTGTATAAATTTGTTTAATGGGTCTCTAACTCACCATCAGACTCATAAAGGCAGCCACTGTACAGGCTATTAGGCTGCAGTAACTTAATTGCTCGTTAATTGGGTAATTAGTGCTTTGTTTTGCTTTAAAGCCTAAACACTCATAAAAAGTGAATTAGCTGAGTAAACAAGAATGGAATTTTCATGATATGCTGTCCCAGTTATTGCACATAATTAATCAACCTTTTATTATCATTCCTTTTTCTTTTTTTTTTTTTCCTTCCCTCTCCTGGTGACTGCCTCAGGTAGGTTGCATAAACATCCCAGTTCAAACCCCAAGGAAAGCACCCCGACTCGATCGCATTAGGCTGAGGCTGGTATCTATATTCCATGGTAAAGGGTGGTTTGTGTACAGCCCCAGCCTGCTGAGCTGGTGTGTGCTGACCCCTGCACCGCTCTCACCTCTGTCCCCCCAGAAGCAGAGAGGTTCATGGGCAACTCAAGTGGCTGGGACCTGGTGGAGCCAGGTGGATCTTAGGTGGGAACTTGTACAAGAAAGGGCTAATTTGCCTCTTCCCATTTCCCAGCGTATGTGGTGTTCACTTCCATATCTCAGACTAATCTACCAGAAATGTAAATGAAAACCTAGCAGCCTGGAAAACTGGTTTATTTAACCAAGATGTGCATTAACATGAAACTATTGCTGTGCTACTTCAGGTATTTGGGCAAGAGATGGACCTGCAAATGAAAGCACTTAGCAGCAAATGTTCCTCCTGGCTTTAACACAGGTAGTTAAACTAAATATTGGAAGAGGAAAAAGTTAATGGAAAGCCTGTTTGCAACAAACTATTGGAAGCTTAATTTGCACTCCCAAACAGGATCGCAGCCCCCTCATCCCTGCCAGGGGCACACAGAGTCCTGAATGCCGGAAGGATTATAATTGCTTGCGCTGCTTAAACAGTGAGCGTCCTTAATTGGGATTGCGGCCTTTGCTCTAACGAGCGGTTGTGGTAGTGCTGTAGGTGCTCCATGGTGCTCCTTCTTGCATTGCTGGGCCTGACTGTTTAATGATGTCTTAATTGGCTTTGAGAACTCCTCAAGAGGAGGAGATGCGGGAGAGAAAGAAACCGGTACAATTTTTTTTTATATTGATTCTTGCTTTAGAGAAAAAAAATTAAAAGAAGGCCAACTAATATAGGATATTACTCTTGTAGTGTAATATCACATGTAGAATATTACAGATGAAGGCCATTTTGGTTTCAGTCTAAAGCAATGGAAGCTAAAACTGGATTTCCACATTGGAGGTTAAGTATTTACTGCTAGAAGCTAATGCCATAGTTGTCTGAGCGCGCATTGAGTAAGGCTAAAGGATTTAGCTCACCAAGAGAGCACAAAACGCTATTAAAGTGAATCCCAGTAAGTTTTATATTTGGCACTTGTGGTCAGATGTTGGTACTAAATATAAGTAGAACTTTACTGTGAAAATTAGACCTATTTTATTGCAGAGCAATTGAGGTTTTACGAAGAATGGCACCAGTCCATGAAGACTTTTTCCTAGTGAGCTGATAAAGGGAACAGCTGCGAAGTTTGAACCATAGAAAGTTTCAGTTAGAAATCTTTGACCTGGCTGAATCTATGAAGTTAACTGCTTCTTTTATGTAGCACGTTTTCCAGATTCAGCACTGTCTGTGGTTGCTGTCTTGGCTGTGCTCTGTACAGTCATCAGTTAACGAAGGGCTAAGGGGGTCTGTGAATGAGAGCACTCGGCTGTTCTCTCCAATGTTGTAAGTCGGTTGTGGATGGCCTCCTGGGAGCAGAGTTTCCTAGAGATCTTGTTTGGTGTGCTCTTTCATTTAAAACCCACCTGTCAATAACGTGCAGGAGTTTGTCGTGTAGATGTTGCTGTATCACAAGAGATAAGAACATGGTACTGGTCAGCTGTTGGTGTGACGGGCGGGTTTTGGCATTCAACTGCTAGTTGAATATGGCGTAGTCATTTCGTTGCTCGTGAGTACGACTGAAGCAAAAGGAAGGACTGCTCACAGTTAGGAACTGACACCTGCAGTTACGATAGACGGATGAATCCTGTGTTGATTGTCTCTTACAGACCTAGCATTTCTTGAAGTCACTAACTAAGAAATAACTCACTCCTTTTTTTGTTGGCTGCCGTACATCCACGAGACCATGACTTAGTAATTTAGATTCTTAAGACATTTGACCATTTAAAAACATATTGACATATGAAAATTCAATAAAGAGACTGGCTGCAGTCATGAAAGAATTAGAGGAAAACTGAATGAGTGATCTTAATGAAAAAAAATGAGGCTATTTGAAATACATTCTCTCTGCTGCACTTTTGTTATATATGCTGCAAATTTCCCTACAAAAATACTGACTTTAAAAAAAACGTGTGAAAGGTGTGTAATTTCTTCCATGTAATCTTATACCCTTACCAATTTTTTTAAGTAGCATTCCAGATAAGTTTTGGAGAATTGCAGAAAATGTATTTTATAATTTGTACTATTCATGTACTTTGAGGGTTATTTTTCCCTTTTGCAGAGATTTTTCCAGTCTGCAATGAAATATTGGCTCCTCCAAAACTGTACTGGCATTTTTTGAAATTGGCTGAAGGTATAAATGCCGTGGATTAACAAGTTTCAGCCTCTTTCGTGAATATACGTTAAGCTATGTGTAAAATATATATTTCTACCAAATAGCCGTTTCTCATCTATTAACATGCAGGCTGCAGCGTCTGGCACATGCTACAGCGAGTAGACGGCAGGTTTCCCGTTAACCGCTGCTTTTGCCTCTGTGCATGAAATACGTACAGCCACATTCATCCCAAACAGAGTGCAAATTTGTAAAGCAGACTACTGCTGAAGTGAGGCAAACTTGATTTATTGTTTCACAGTTGCGTAAGTTCTGCTTGTGTTTTGGAAACTTCACTTACTCGGTAGCTATTGAGAAGGAGACGGGGAAAGGAGGAGACAAGCAGGTGTAAGTGCCAGCGCTCGGCGAAGTGGGTACTTTCTGTCTCTCTTGATGTGGTAGTCTATTAGTAGCAGTCAACATCCAAATTGGAACCTCTCCAGTGAAGACAGTCTTCAAAACTGACGCTTCATGGGTCTTTTTCTTTTGTATTTTGCATGCAAATAGACACACTCGTGCACATATTTAAACGAGTGAAAGGTAGGTCTCAAGTTTAACCTGTAATCCGTTCACCAAACGAAAAATCCTCTTACTTTTGCTCAAGAGTTTTGTTGCTACTCTCTTTTCTGTGTTTTTCAGGATTTTATTTTTCCTTTCTCATTTGTGAATCACTTTCCTTGAAAGCACAGTTCATAGTGGAAAAGCTTTCTAGCTGGATGCCACGTGTTCCTTACCAAAAGCTGGGTTTGAGGGAAAAAAAATGAGCATTGATAGAGCTGGCATTTTTTTGTTATCTGGAAGCTGACACTAACTTTTTGTCAACTCATTGCTCTAACAGGGCTCAGTGAAGTTCCTGGCAGAGTTGTTACTAGACATGGCCACCAGTAATGAAACCAGAGAGATCACAGTGAGGCGCAGCATCGCTGTGAAGGAGTTGTTGTCAGTGAATGAGCCAGATGTCAGGCAAATGATGGGGTGGGATTCTTGTTTTTCAAGCATCCTTCTCTCAATCCTGTGGACCAAACTGAGGAAGCCAAAAAAGACAAGCATGCAGGCATTTCCTTTCCCTCCCAGCCCTTCTGGTGTGATAGAGCGGTTCAGCTTGATGTTATCATCTTTTGTTGTTGCCAGTATGATAATAGAGGTGGCAATCTTGGCGTGGTGGGGATACAGCCCTCTGCAGAGAGTCCCACCCTTGGAACGCTGTGACATTATTTGGCAGCTGTCTCGATCTCTCTATTTCAGGAAGATTTCAGAAGGGCTGTAAAGGATGATAAAGGCTGACAGAGAAGATCAAGCTGATAAATAGTCAGAAAATTTTCACATACAAAGCCTAGCAAATCTGAAAACAGAGCCACGGCACCAGAGAGCTTTATGTATTATGTATTGAAAAATAGAAGCATGGCATGCTTTGTAAATGCTGGATTGCCAGCTCTCCTGAGCTGGGGCTTACAGTCTATTAAATTACTCTGGACCAAAATCTGTTATAAAAAATCGTTTGCATACCACCTTTGGAGCACACTGCCAAGCAGGAAGAAGGGGAAAAAAAAAAAAAAAAAAAGAAAAGATTACTTGATTACTTTTCCTCTGGAAAACTTGCAGCCTGAGCACTGAAGAGTCACAAATGGGGCAGTGGTTCAGGAGAGAGGAGGTGGAAAAAATATTAGGAAGGGTGATGGCAAAGGAAGATTTCATGGGAAGGCTGATTTTTATAGTGGCTATGGATAAAGAGCATGAGTTGAGGCTATTGGGGTAGCTGAAAGATGAGAAAGGAAGACGATACTGGAACCTATTAAGAAAAAAAAAAAAGAAGAGAACAGGAGTGGTTTTCTGTGTTTTAGAGTACATGGGATCAAATGCATTACTACTCTGAATAATGCCCTCATTTAGCTCAGTCGTGTGATGGATTTGAAGCTTCAAAATATAAATGAAACTAAGGGCCTAGATAGCCTAATGCTGTTATAAATTTTGAAGAACTGTTTTCAAGTATGATTCAGGGGCCTTAGTGAAATGCGTTTGGGGATCTCGGCTCCATCCCTGTTGGGTAATTGTGCACATCACAGAAACATCACATCTTGGCATGATGCTGGTGCTCTGCCAAATGGAGGCTCCAAGGCTGCAAAAGCAAGGGCAGCTGCGAGTTGTGATTTAGGAATGTTGGCTGGGAGATGTGGAGTCAGAGTCTACAAAGTTTCTGCCTAGAAAGCAGTTTTGAAAAAAATAAAAATCTCCAAGTTAATTCCCTCTTATGGAAATAAGCGTGTTGGAAAAGACGCGAGTACTTTGTGAAATTGCCAATGCCCCATTTTCCTGAGTTGTAAAACTTCTGGCAAGTACATCAGCTGTATTTCCCTCCCCTGTCAGATTACATGTAGTGTGTTTGAAATATTTTTTTAACGTTCTTCAAATCACAACGTTAAAAAAGAGGAATAAAGTCTGAATAAACTCTGCTAGGTCAAAGATGAGATGCTGGCCTAATGCATGGCAAAAGTAGCTGCATCCGTTAATGTTGCTGTTCTAAAACTCACGGGCGCTGCCTGATTGTGTCCACCACTTGGGATTACTGACATTTTTCTCTGTCGTCCAAAAATACAGAAAAACTTAGGCTGCAAACATCCTCAACTCTGTTTGAGTAGCTCTAATTTACATGACTTAGGTAGGCGTAAAAGATGAGAAATGACCTTTTCAACATGACTTCAGATATTAAAACGATCTTACAATCTTATTATCATGAGAACATTTCGCAGAGTATTAAGCTCAATAAATTACCTTTTCCCCAAGCTGCTAACCCTCGATCCCTCAGGGGCAGCTGCAGCAACGATGTTGGTTCACGGCCTTCTTATTTTAGCTGAATTGCTTAATTGGTATGTGTTCTACATCCCCGATTGAGTATTTGGAGCACAAATGAAGGTTAGAACCTTTGCGCTAGTTATCGACTGGAAGAAAATTGATTCACGCTCAGGAGTGCAGTTGGGAGACGATTCACAATCCTCCCTAGGAAGGAAATATCCTGCTCTTTTCTTTTTCCCTAGATTTCTTGCAAAGGTCACTCCAGCTGAACGTTGTCGTATTTTTGGTTTGGTGGTTGCTTTTTTTTTGACACAGCACATCGCTGTTGGAGAACCTGAGTTTTAGTTTCTCACACGTATTTGTAGCTGAACTTGAAATTGTGGTACTGTGGATGCTGTCCTTCCCTCTCTTTGCCTCCCTCTGGTCTTAGCACCTGCAGTGGTCGCTTGCTGGGAGACCCAGCTGTTCAGGACATCCTGTGGAAGAACGAGTTTATAATTCCCCACGTTCTCCACTTTTGTTGGGTCGAAGAGAGGGGAGTGAAGGGTTATCAGAGAACATCCCTGTTTCAGCTCCCAACCTCAGTATGTATCCCATACGATGACTTTCCGAAGATGTGTTTCCATTGTGCTGAACATCTTTTGTTCAGTGAGTGAAAATGAATCCTTAAGTAAAGGTCATTCAAGAGGAAGTTCAGGAATGCGAGAAAGTGACAGCAAAATGTACCAAATTGCCATGCTGAGCAAATTTAAACTAAATGCACGTGCCTTGTATTGCCTAATAATTGCTTTTTTCTTTGCAATATGATCAAGCCCTTCTGTGCATCAACTGCTACAGATGCCTTTGTTGTTCTATGATCTTTGTAGCAGGAACCCGAGCTTTCTTGTGGCCTGTATTAATAGAAACATCAAAATGGCAGAGACTCTGCTTTCTTTTTAATGTTCATTAAAGGGCAAACATGTGACTTAGCCAGCCTCAGCAAGATTCCCTCTGGGTCCATGAGCATGCCAAAAAGAGAGACAAGGCAGCCAAAGCAAGAGGCATTCCTGGACTACAGTGCATGTTGCACATTAATCCAGAAGGGAAACGGAAAGAAAAATCTTAAAAGTCAGACAGACACGGAGGGGGCAGCAGGATGTCAGCTCAGTATGTTGACATGCCACAATCTGTTGGCTCAGTCTCATTAATACGGAGGCCAACGAGAAGGGAGACAGACAGGATTGGAGGAGGAAATTTGGCAGCGTCAAATAAACCCAGATACAGTCACTGAGATACCATGAGATGCTTCGTCTGAGGAACATTGTAAAATAGGAATAGTGCTCAACTGTTGAATTCATCCGCGAGAAGTGTGCAACCTTGAGTGTTTTGTTCAGTGGGTGGTAACTAATCGGAGAATTGGTAGGTTTTCCTCGTTGTACCAAGGGACAAAAATACAGTAGAAATTATGATTTTTATTTTTTTTTTTTGGTATAATACATGACCGGGTACTATGGGAGAGCACATTTGCTGTGACAGGTCTTGCCTCTGTAATCCCTTCAACCCATGGGCTCTGCAGAGTTTGGATGGGCTTTTTTTATAACGTCCAAGAGTCGGTAGCTTTCCCAGGCACTGCAAAGGTTGAATGGTTGTGGAGGCTTGAGCAAGTGAGACTGCTGATACCTCAAAGGTGATTTCAGTGTTGGCCATTGTCTGAAGATATGCAATTGCTGTAGTCTGTGGGAAGGCTGGAAGTTCTTTTACTTGGCCACTTGCCTTTATTTCTTGTATTTTGTAGCACCCTGTGCTTTGAAAGTCTTTTGATGTCACTGAGAGTCTTAAAACTTGTGATAAGCGTCATGATAGTTTAAATAAATGAATTCAGATTTCTTCTTCTGGTAAAAGGATAAGTGTTCAGGTAATTGCATACAAAGTCCTGTGGAAATTTAACAGAAAACGATCCGCTGTGTGGAATATAATGTAGAAGAACATCTCAGCCCTAGAAGTCTGTAAGGTAAAAATATAAAAAACGAAATACGCATTTCTGTTAGCGTTTATAGATGGCAACAGTCTGTAGTTCTATTCAAGTCCTGCGGACGTCTCGGTTCATCTGTGGATTTACCCCAAGCGAGTTGTGTATTTTCTTTATTTTAACACAGCTAAGATTTCAGAGCCAAAGTCAAATATCAGCATGATCAGTGACTGACCATAAAAATAAGTAAATGGAGCACTCCCCTGATTTTTGGCACTTCTGAAATGTTTTTTCTTCCTATTGTTTGTAAGAGTCTCTTGGGAGCTTCAAAATGAAAATGTTTCCTTATGTTTTCTCTTCTACTAAGTCTGGCGCTGAACTGGAGGGTTACTCTTGACTGTCAAACTGTTAGTGTTTGGGTATTTCTGTTTTGATTTGGGTTTTTTGAGAAGAGAAAAAAAAGCTTTAAATCACTCCTTTTAAATTCTCTTGCATCCCACACACATACAGTTAAAACAAGATTGCAGACAGATTATGGCTTAAGCAGAAAAAGCAGTATTTACTTCATATGTTGTAATACTTATCCAACCTTGGCTTGTAGTACCATGCTGAGCTGATAGAAACAGCACATAGTTAAGCAAATGCTTTCTTTCTAATAAGACCACGTGCAGGGACACAAAGTGCCCAGATGTCTGTGTTGTTGGTTGGTCCAGATCTCCTGCTATGCTTGCAGGAGGTGAAAATTTCACCTTTCTCGGTGGAGGAGACACTCCTCCCCAGCAGCAGTAGGCACAAGGGCCAGCCGTGCTTCCCCAGGGTTTCCCAAAGGAAAGCCTTCCAATATGAGAATGTTGGGAAGCTCAGGAGAATGACAGTTGGCTCATTCTGGAAGCACACATGGTGAACTGTCCCATCCCTATGCAAGTGTCCCCAGTCAGTGCATGACCCTCCTGATGGACCATGAGCTCTCCTGTCTTGGCTTGGTGACAGGACAGAAAATTCCGCTCTGATCTTGGGCCTTGGAAACTTACTGTCAGATTTCTGTCCTTCCAAAAGAAAAAATACACACACACATGGATTTTCTGTGGCCTGAACTTATTTATAACTCTTCTAATAACCCACAGGGTTGTCCTGACTGGGTCTGTGCTGCGACACGCCTGCGGTTCATTTAGTCATTCTGATAAAAGCAGCATAGTCCTTAAACCACTTGAGATCTCTCTTCCCAGAAAAGATATATGTTTGTTATTAGGCTGTGTAGGGGAACGTAAATAATTGTATTGGGAGTGAGATAATATTTGTAGCTTTTATTTATATTGTGAATGCTACAGTGAAAGGTCTAAGGAGCAAAGGAGCAAATACCTTCTTTTTCCAGTGTCTGTATCATGCACATTGTCTGCAGATACTCGACATTGATTCTATAACTTACAAGTTATAGAAAAGCGAACTGTAAATATGTCAAACGTTTTCTTTGTCATCCCAGAACACTCAATAATCTCTCAGATCACTTGGATGTAAGCCAGGGAGTGCCTTAGCAATAATGTCCAAGGCTTTGAATTTGATTCCAAATTATACGGAAACTTAGTGTCAAATGTGAAGATTTTGATGTTCTTACAGTAAGTTCTCTTGCCAAAGGGACAAATTCCAATATTTGATATTACTTAGGGGTTTCTGACTGCTGTGTTTTTCATGTCTAACGTGCTGTCAGTTCTGTGACCTACCCAACAGCATTGCAACTGCAGTCCATGTTACTATCCCTCCTGACTGTGTCCTTTGGTGCTGCCTCAGTTTCACCCCAAATTTTTACCTTTTGTATGTAGATCTTTCATATCAAGGGAAAGTCATTTACATATGAAATTTCCAAGCTCTCTGTGACAGCAAAACCATCAAAATTTTGGAGATTGCGGCATCTTGAAGGTCAGATAATGGTGGCGTGGGACACTCTAGAGACCTTTTCTGCTTTTCTCCACCTTCTTGAAACTTATTCAACAGTAATGAGTCTTCAGCTCATCACTGGGGTGAGGGCGAGAGCCACTGTTGTAAACTCAAGTGTGTTACTGCAGGAATGAGAACGTCTCATCTTTCTTGGCCATGTTTTTCCTTTATGCCTTGTGGTTGTGTGCTGCTGTCATTGAAAGGAACAGCCAGGTTCCTAGGAGAGGAGTCCCAATTGTTCCCCAAGGGAAGCAGGGAAGCAGAGGCACCACAGTTTCTCAAGCACCTTTGCAGCAATGTCCGTGTCGAGCCAGCGGCATGAGCTCCATGGGGAAACGGGCACGGAAGCGTCAAGTTCTCACCATGCCAGCTCCAGGCTGGCATAGCTCCCTGCTGACAGCCAAGCTGCTGGGGCAACCTCCAATTGAATTTCCCAGCCTGGAAAATCTTCTAAGAAAGGAAAAAGAGGTAAAACAAAAATAGGGAAAACATGCCAAATGGCAGCCAGGAAGCAGAGTGCAACTTCTAGGCCAGAGGCCAGCAGAGTCTGAGCACAGCAGACTCTGACATGCAGTAATTGGTTGTTACGGGGAAAGAGCCCATTACCTTGCAAAGGAGCACCGAACGTCAGACAGTATTGGTGGCAGTGGAGTTTTTCAAAAGGAAAGAGCCCTCCAAGTCTCCTTCCAGGAAGAGCACGTTCTCAGGGCAGGAGGAATTTTTAGGAAAAACAAGGCAAGTCAACACAGAATTTACAAGTGTGAAATTCTAGTTCCTCAAAGCCAATTTTTAATGATTTCTTTTTACTATTCTTTCACATCCTGACTTCTCACAAACATGTTTAAATTTTGGAATGCAAGTGGTCCTCGTGATGCAGAGAACAGCCGTGGAGGTGTGAAATGGGAGGCGCGTGGGCGCGAGAGCAGGCTGAGCATGAGGAGGGCGTTTGGATGAGTGATGCCAAGCGCCACCTTGCAGTGAGACTGCAGGTGATCAAATACACGTGGCTAAAAGCTTTGGGAAGTTTTCATCCAACATAGCAAAGTACAGAATATTCTTTCCAAAAAAGTAGTTTTTAGAGCCAGATGGACCCAGTTCCTCCAGCCACACCTTATGTATAACACAATCCAGGTAATTTTGTTCTTTGAGTCTTGTAGCGAGACCAGTAGCTTTTGTCTGACCAGTTGAGATCACCTGTCAGGTCACCTAGTTTGGATCCGAAGACTTTGAGCAGTGATGTACCATAGCGACTGGGGCAGGGAGTGCTCTGAGTGACACTTCTGGGGAATAGCTGAAGAGGTATCTCCTGCCTCCCTTCCCACATGTGCTGCAGATCACAGCTGCATCCAGCCTTGCTTCAGGGTGGTGCAAACCCACTGTTTTTCTTTCTCCTTTTTTTCATACTTCATCTGCAGCAGTAACTCAGCAACAACTTGCACCAGATTTTTCAATTTGTCCAGCTTTGCCATCCCACTGTTCCTTCTTGTTAAGTTCTCTGTTCATGACTAGGAATGAAAACAGTTATATTACCAATAAATCCCTTCAAACCCAGTGAAGGAAGCTTTCAAACAACAGAGACTAGCTTATAATTGTTGTGGATCCAGCTTTGGGTTAAAGCAAAGAAGCCCTTGGGTCCAGCGTATGAAAAGATACATAATTCTAATTTCTGTCTTCTGAAGCTTCTAAATCATCAGTAGGGATTCCGCCCAAACGTGGAGGGCAAATATGAATTCCAAAGCTGTGGGATTCTTGGATACTTCTTTTCCTGGGAAGGGTGGGAGCAAAAAGAAGCACAGAATGTTCTCGTAAGCTTTCCCAGGGAAAATTATATAGTCACATTGAGAAAATACACATGTGAAAGGAATGTACTCTTAAAGCACTAGAGAGGGAACTCTTGGGTACAAGATGCATTTTCCAGATAGATTCTCATTGGGTACGCTTGTGACAGAGGTAAAAAGGGGGATAAGAATGAGCAAAGCTTATGTCTTCTCTGCTGTACTCTCCTGGTGCACCATTTTTCTTGGCTTCCTCAGCTCAGGCCTTCGCTCCAGCATCAGAAGGAGCAAGGTACTTTGAAACTGCCTGGTTTACATCATCAGCCAGGCTCCTGTGGGGTGGTTGTGTCACTGTTTTTCTTCTCGCAAAGTTACAGTTGTGCAAAAGCCATTGCTTTTCGGTGAGTTGAGCAACTCCTCTTGTTTCTTAGAAGGGTAACAGGAAGCAGATGATCAGGTTGAAGCAGGAACCAAAAAAATGTTTATTAACGCTTTGAATGTGTTTTGCTGGTAAGAAGGTAAAGAATCAATGTATATTTTATTAGCTACTAAGGAGGAAAGAGTGACTCACTGACAAAATTCCACTCTCCGTGTTGGGTGGAGTTTTGGGAGTTTGTTGACAATATCTTTCAAATTGCCAGTTTTAATTAAACAGTCTGACGCTAGTCAGAAATTTTGTTTCTTTAATTCAAAAGAAGACAAAATTTTGCAAAATTGTCTTACTCCTGAAGATCAGGATGTAAGTTTATCAGATGAAAAGCAAAGCACACTTCTCTTTGTTCTTAAATGGAGGTTGGTTGTTTTGAGCATGTAGCCACCCCAGATCACTCAACCACAGGAGTTTGTTCAAAGGTATTTAAATTGACAGCACAGCCTAAGCAAAGGACTTGCTTTTGTTTCTGTTTTCATGACAAAGAATTACATTAAATGGGAGAAGTTATCAGGCAGAATCTTTGTTATCCTAAACTTCTGTTTGGAATAGAAGAAATTACAGGATCAAGTTCTTCTCTAGTAATTTCTACATTTGATGATTGTGTAACTGAATATGAAATTATGACCTAGTTTTTTGGAAGTGGTAGAATACGCAAATGCAACCAAAGATTTCTTTGATGTGGTCCTTTTTTTTTTTTTCAGTTGTAGTTTTTAAATACACGACTGAGCTTTTGCTAAAATCCTGTAAGACAAAGGTTAGGAACCAAAGATCAGGAACCAAAATGCTTGTCCTTGAATGAATATTTTAGACGTAGGTTTACTTGTGTTGAGGAACTTTGGAAAAGGGAGAATATTTGGTGATAGATTTTGCTTCTTGTGAAGTACGTACCAGAATCGCAAAAGATGCCACATTTATATACATGTTAAATGAGAAGTGTGTGAAGAGGGGACTGTAGTCTCCATTACTGCTGTGGTCTCATTCCTCTCCCAGACTCCATGTTTTATAAATAGTTGAATTGATTTCTCGTGTTTGGGATGTTATTTGATACCTGGATGATAAAATTTTTTGGGTGTGAGGACTGTGTTTACTCTAGAGGAGCTTAAAGGGGCCGAGAAAGAGAAGACGAGAGTAAACAGTTAACGCATTCAGGAAACAGACTTCAAAGTTTGTTGTGAGAGTAAAATTCTTCCTCCCTGAAAGTTCAAAATGCCAGAGTCTAAAAGCCACTCAATACTTCAAAAGCAAATGTATCACAGTAATGCATAACCTTTTAGATAAGATGTCTCCTGCCAGCAGAAAAAAAGCAAGTAAGCGAGTGTGTGAGAGAGACAGAGAGATGCAGGGTGTGGTGGATCTGGGTTACAGCTGCAGAGATGGTTTTCCTCAGCGAAATCCTGAAGCAGGGCTGGAGGGGGAGCTGAGAGCTCCTGGGCAGCACTTGGTTTCATCTCATCTCTCTATATTCCTCATGGCAGGAGGTATGATGGGGTGGGAAGCTGTGGTACCCCACTATACACTGCTCCTGATCAGTCCGGCGGTGTGAAAATTGTTCTCAGCGCACAAGGAGCATTTGGCCAAGTGTATTCTGCATGCAGATGTTTTTGGAAAGCAAGTCGAAGTGGGAGTAATCACTTTCATGAATCATTGTGGTAATAGAGAAATTCTCTTCTTTATTGACCTGTGTAGCATGGCACTGATATCAATCAGTACTCCGTGCGGCTATGGGAAGCCTTATGAACATCATTCATTCAAGCAATAAACACCAAAAAAGGCATCTAGGCTGCATTTTGTTCTAGTTGCTGCTTTCCTGGCAAAGGGCTGTCTTTAATCCATTGTGACTGTTTAAAGTTTCATACATATATTCATTATTATTATTACCCAATTGCTGCAAAGACATTTTAACTGTCATTTTCCCTATTAAAAACATTGTTCTCTTCTTACAAATGGAGTAGAGCGTGTTACCAACCACTGGCTGATGGTCAAGCAGTAGCTGTGTGACAGCAAACCCTGTGCGTTGGTGGGACAGCAATTTCAGGGAGACACCTTTGCTGAGAGACCAAAGGCAGTTTTGCCCTTTGGTGCTTTCCATCCAGCTGCTTAGTACACTCTAGGACTAAGCTTCCTTCTACGCCTCTGGAATTAGTTGCATCGTCCCATAGAGAATAAACAGCTGTCTCTGAAGCACTGAGCGTGAGCCTTAGGCACAAAGTGGTCTCTTAAAAGAGAAGGACTTTGTCTTTGACTCCACTTCCAAAGCTGCTGTGACCCTGGGCGAGGCAATTCCCTGCTGCTTGTTTAGCTTTGGAGCAGCAAAAGTCTTGTCTGATACGTTGGTACAGCACCCAGCCAGGGCTTGGGAAAGGGCAAATGCTGGAGAACTTTTTTTTCGTGCTGTATCACCATGTAGATAGGTAGCTAGGTAGATGGATAAGAATACAACTAAAAATATTTCCTGTTACATGCTGCAGTAATTAGACTGCCCTTCCCCACTGCTGCATATCAGATAGATGCATAAAACCATACACCTTTTTTCCTCAAAGACCCACGTACGCTTGACTACTTCGTACTGTTTTCCATAGCTGTAGAGCTGCACCAGGGCCAGCAAAAAGCAAAAGCTCGTGTAGACAAGGCCTATTTTATCAGTGCACTCGCAGGTTGTTTTCATGACATTGTAGTAAAAACACCTGAGCCCCGTCTATTTTCAGATACACGGCTGTTGAAAAATGAGTATGTTTTGTAGTGTACCAGAGACCGCAGAGACCCAGCTTCTTGGTCTATAACAAATGCCGCTGGAGAGCATTAAGCAGCAATTCGCTGTTTCATTGGCAGGAAATAGGATGTTTTTGAAGTGTGACAACGTGTCTGTTTAAATTTTGATGAGACACAGGTTCACAAAAGGTAATAAGGGTTTGTTAACTGTCCTGGAATGCTTGCTGCAAAGGTAGGCGTCTGTTTTCAGTGTCAGATGACGGGAAAGGACATTTGTCGGCCAGTGCCGCAACACGTCATTCGCTCATTGTACCTGTTCCCCACGTATTAAGTAGAGGGACAGAAAAGTGTCACTGGCCACTGAGCATTTTTCACAGCTGACCATTACCTCGAAAACAAGCTATTCAAACCTGCTTGAGGAGTGTGCTGGAAAGAGCCTGTAATTAAAACTCAGTTGGAGTTAGAGCCTAATATGGGCCAAGCAGCTGGACAGCACTGCAGGGAGGAGAGACTTGTGGTATTTTCTATGTTAATTTGTTGTAAATGCTATAGGGCAAGCCCTGTCCTTTCCTAGTTGCCAGGGCCGATGCTGTTACGATCTGGCATGGGCTTTTGGTGCACTCCCTTTGTAAGGCTGCTATCCTGGTGTTCGAATGATCCCTTTGGAGCAGATCTATCAGAGTCTTGCTGGGTCATCTCATGCTCTTTCTTTTCTCAGGGAAAAAAGCGAGTTAA
Source organism: Baryphthengus martii (assembly GCA_013396935.1). Taxonomy (NCBI): domain Eukaryota; kingdom Metazoa; phylum Chordata; class Aves; order Coraciiformes; family Momotidae; genus Baryphthengus; species Baryphthengus martii. The sequence goes on along the minus strand of VWZK01017653.1, from coordinate 604,183 downwards.
TAAGGTAGCTCCATTTCAAAGACTAGGTGTCTTTATCCGCTTCTTGTCTTCTGCTGGGAACTGTTAGAAACATTCACCTTCTTCTTTCTCAGATGTCTGAGATGTACTTTGGACTGTTCCACGTTTTTTGTTTGTGTAAAGTACAGTAAAAACTGCAAACAGGAAGGATGTATGTGATTGCCTGCTGGTTATGAAAGCTCCCATAAGCGCCAGCTTGGAACAAAGGAAGCACTGAAAAAAAGCAACTGTAAAGAAGCAATGGATTAATTTTAATGCAGTTTAGAAATTCCAGCAACTTTTTTCTGAGTGTAGAATAAACATTTTAGTGAATCGAGTGAAACAATCTGGAGGAAACAGGGATTTGTGTTCTTCTTGATGGAGTTGATCCAATTTTTAGTGGAAATTATCCTTCAAAGCTTTACTGAGGCCCAGATTCGAAAAAAAGCAGCCCTTCATATCAAGCCTGTTCAGATGGATTATTGTTCATTATTTGTGTTATACATTAATGCCCAGTTGCTTCAGTTGAAATAATGTTCTGTCATATGCAAGTACATATTAGAGACGGTCTTTGCCACGAGCCTTCTAGACAGCTGAAGTGAGGAAGGACTATAGGAGAGGAAGGAAGGGAGGTTGGATGGCGAACCAAGAACCAAGAGAAGAAAGTGATTTCGAAGAAAAAACCAAACCTCCACTGAAAATCTGTGGCAGAGCCAGCGTAAAACTAAGGTCGCCTCTCCGCACATCTTCCTCTAATAGCCCATCATCCATGAACTCCCAAAACATTAGATTGCACCTACCTGTTCCTTGCATGCATTTCCTTAGCTGGGAAGTCACACTGTCTCCAAGAGTGATTTATTAAGGCTCAAATTGAAATGTCATAAATAATAGGATCTGAATTGGTAGAGATGTTCTGCTGTCCAAAGCGCCGGCATAAGGAAGGTCACAGCAGAGTGAAGGTGACAGAAGAGTGTCACCTTCACAGCTTGGTTTCTTAGCCGTTATTCCTGGACTTAGCAATGGGCTTAGGAGGAGAACTATAAAACCATCATGGCAGTAGTGGAAACACAGCAGCTCAAATGCACCCCGTCTTTGTTTGATTCAGCATCAAATAACAGTCTGCAAATTTTATCTCTATCTCCTCAAAGCAAAAATAAAATAAATAAAATACAGATTTTCCCACCTGTTGTGGATTACTGTACTTATCCCGTCCAACTGAATCAAAAAGAGATGAAAAGAAGGTTAATTACCATATGTCTGTTTCAGATTCCACAGATTCTGGGAATTATGACACTATTCAAAAATTGCTGAAGATTCAGAGATAAATATTTTGTTTCTCATCAAGGAAGTTTACTGTCTGGAAACACCCCATCCCTCCAGCTCATGAGGTCCTGTACTGAAGCAGTGACTGTACGTTGCACCACATTCTTGGGTGGGAAAGAAAGAATTTGAGAACAGAGCCGTTCCTGTAGGTCTGTTCCATTTCACAGCTTCAGGGAGCCAAGCTCATCACTGGATGTTTTGCAGTTAAGGAAATAAGACAGCCGAGGGTTTTGCCAGTCTCTTCAGAAGTTAGAATAATTTATCATGACTCCATTGCCTGGTTCCTGATGTGCCCCAGGGCAGGTCTGCACTCAGCCAGACGTGAAGGTGTGTTGGAGCACTGGAGAGTGTTTGTCTTTCACTAAAACATCCGATCTTGATTTTCAAGTGTTTCAAGATATCATGGTGTTAGTGATGGACTTCCACATTCAGACGCTTGCATTCTGAGTTCAGCATGAGGATACATCTGACACATCATCTACTCTTTACTTCTTTTTACTCATATTAATAATTTACTTTATTCCCTGATTTCTGGAGGCACTTATAAATAATGGTGTAGTTTTTCTCTCCATTTTTGCTAGTTATAATTAGATGTTCTTATAACTTTAGGAAGACAAAAGCCACTGAAATAACAGCTTTCATTTCTGTAACATTTTCATTCTAATTTCAGAAAACGTAACAGTGGTGAATGAATTCAAACTCCCTCACTCCACCAACAGGGAAGCTGAAGCGCACCTGAACTGCGCGATTTGCTCAAGACCCAAGTGGCTCAGTTAGGAGCAGAGGTCTCACCTCTGGACCTCAAGATCTCTCAAAGTGGGCAGCTGTTAGGCACTGTGGGCCCCCTCAGCAGTTTTCAAATCTTCTTTTTACCTTTCTTTTCTCTGAAGAAAGGTATAAAATAGGATTGCTTTCCTGAGATGTGCATAAAGGCGGCAGCTGTTACCAAGCTCTGAATAGCGCTGATTAATCAGATGTATCTACACCGGGATGTTGTGTGCCTTGTGTGTAATTTGGAGTTGTATGTTTTTAACTCTAGCACACCTTAAAAGCCTCTCTGGATAATTCTTCCTAAGTCTTCTCCATCGATCATATGGAATTTTTCAGCTGAAATCTGCTTTCCATTTACTTTTCACCTTCAAATTGCAGTTCCCCAAGGTCCTTTATAGAGAACTATAAATTGTAGATAGACGTTTTTGATTCTTTTTATTCAAGCTTAATATCTTGCTCAGTTAGTGAACCCTTAGGAATTGCCGTGTGGCCCCTTATAACCGGGGTGGTAATAAAGTGGTGGATTTGCAGAAACCCTATAAAAATGTGTGGAATGGTAAATTGTATTTAGGCTACTACTGGGGAGAGAGGCATGAATGTACAATTATGAGAAGGATGTCCCTGAAGAGAGATTTCAATCCGTTGCCATAGTCTAAATCCTCTATCTTGTGGTGCACAAGGTAATTCAGGCATAGAGCAGAGGATTTTTTTTTTTCTAAAGAGATTATATTACCCATCTCCTCTGTTGATGGATTTTATTGCACAGGTTCACTGAGAGTTTTATTATTGCATTACTTAATCTGTTTTTGAGGTTCCTGAAACATTTTAAATATAATAATGAGTTCAGCTGTATGCCTGCGCTCGGCTCCTCTCAATCTGCTCCCAAGGCAGAGCCGGCGACCCCGGGTGAGCTGGCCAGCCTGGGACCCTGCGGCCGGCAGCGCCGAGCAGAGCCAGCCGCTGTGGCGGATCCCTGAGCGCTAATTCCCTGGAGAACAGCATGAATGTTAAACAGACTTGTCGGATATCATCTAAATAACAGATTCCAGTCCTTTGCCTTCTTCCAAAATAGGGCAAGGGCGAGTTATGACAAAGATGGAGAGATGGCTGCGGGACGTACCCGTGATTGGCAGCCTGCTTCTGCCTCTGAAGTTTCTTGTGCCACATCTCGTTTTAAAAGCCAGCTGCTCAGATAACGAAGTGTCGTTAAGAGGCATGACACTTGTCATACCATCTTAAACAAGTGTTGTGGTGTTATAAAAAAAAAAACACAAAAAAACATTCCCATGTGGAAATTGTGGCATAACAACCTTCGTAACAGTGTGATAACGTGGAGGACAGTCTTATTTCTCTTCAAATAGATTAAAACTTCTTCCTAATTGAAGAGAGGTTTTTTAGTGTGTTGATAGGCCTAATTTTTAAATGAGACTTAATCCAGACCCTTTAAAAACAAATGTTTCTTCCTGACAGATTTTTTTTTCATATAGAAAATGTAGGATTTTGCCTGCCTGACTGCATAATTTATTTTTTTGTTGTTCTCAGAAGAGCAGGAGTCGTAGATCTATCTGTTGTAACAGTCCAGCATTCATACATTCTGTTTGCTAACCCAATCTGAAAGCAGCGTGGGAATATAGATCACTATTACAGTGAGTTCCCATACTGCTAATGTCAGAAATAATACAGGATTTTAGTAAAAGAGCTGCTCCCACCACTAGCAGTTGCAGGTTCATGATGCCAATTATAACAGAAGACAAAAACGAACAAAAAAGCCCTTCATTTTGAATTTCAGTTCATAGTTCAGGCATCACTAAAAGTGCTTTTCCCAGCAAAATTTCTCTCATCTTCACAAGATCAGGGCAGATTGCATTTATCTAATAGATATATATGAATAGCAGTTTAATAGATTTTTGTTTTGAAATATTCCGGAAAATTTGAAAATGGCACAAGTTCAGTGTGCTCCTGGGGCTCTGTTGCAGGGCAGCATTAGGTGGTTCCAGAGACTTCTGCAGGGGCAGAGAACCTGGGATGAGGCACCTCAAGTTCTGGAGAGCAATCTGTTACTCCCCTGTGCTGGTCTTCATCAGATCTTTGCTTGTCACTGTTACCTACTGGAAGCAGTAAGAGTCTCAGTGTGAGAACAGCTGCAGACTAGCAGGAGAGTGAGAGTAGGTAAATGTAGCCTGGTGTCTTCTACTGGGAATAATACTTCAGTATGGTGGTTTGAGAACTTTGCTGAAATGCCTGCAGAGAAGCCCAGACGAGTACATTTTTACTTTGAGCTCCAGAGTACTGCCATGGCTGCGACACGTATCTGAGCAATCGTGTTTGATTTCTTCTTTGGATTAATTTTGTTTTCCCAAATGGATACATGGTTACCTGCAGCAGCACAAAGTTCTCTCAACAAGAAGAGTTTTCTGCACGCTACAGGGCGCAATGAATCCAATTTGCAGCCATTTTTTTCATTAATGGCAGTCTGTAGTAATTAAGTAGGGTGCATGCAAGTACAGACTTTTAACAGCTTGCTTTATCTTGAAGGAAAGCCTCAAATGAGTTTCCTCGAAAGTTTGTGTTAATGGCTTACGAAGTAATATTTGACATGAGTAAGGCAGTAATACTGGGTAGTGGCTCCAATTTAAGTCTTTCGTTCTGTCTTTTCCTATGTTCTTAGTGCAGTGAATGACCTGTATCTAGGGTTTAGGATCTAGCCTCTGAATGTGGGGTGAACTGAAACCATTTATCCTACTATGAAGGTGATCTCACAGCTGGATTTTAAGGGAATGGTGTCTCTAAACACTCTGATGTTACTTTATTTTGCGGTACATTGAGAACAAATGTACTTTGTTCTTCAGTCTTTTTTTCTTTTCTCTTATTATCAAGATACAGCTTCCTGATTGTGTTACCTGTGCTTTGCAATGTTTCTGATGCTGGCGAAATAGCAAATACAAGACTTATATGTTCAAAAATTCCTTTGGGATTACATTCAGTACAACCAAGGCAGCCCACCTGTGTCTAGTAATCTCTGTGCTATAAGCCACATCCATGAACAAAAAAAAAAAACCCAAACCTAAACCTGGATAGCCAGCTGGAGACAAGGAAAATGTTCTACTGTTGCAGAGCTGAGGACAGTTAATCTGGCAGCCTTCGTTAGTTGATGCTTAGCTGATAATGGGTCTCAGCAAATGGTCTGCATTCAATATAAACTCCTCTGTGTGTTTGAATGTTTCACCAGTCCACAATACAGTTTAAACTTTATGCTTCTAATTTTACTCAATGGAAACCAGATGAAATGAAAACAGGAATAGTCAAAAGAAAACACTGTGTTTGAAATATAGGCCTGTGAGCAAGGAAAAACCCTGAATTTTTTCTAAACCCAGATGAGTCACTAACCCGCTGGTAAGACATGCCTAAATCACTTGAGTACTCTCCATCTTTTATTAAGCTCAGCAGGAAAAGAGCTTAAGCCATGATAAAACTGACCCCGCAGCTGCATCATTTTCTTGGGTAAATAAGCATCGGGTGAAGGACACCATGGTTTCAAGACCAAAATGGCGGAGATTTGCCGTGGGACAGTTTTGCACAGCAGGTTAGTCGCTGTTCCGGTGGCCTTGCCTGGTTATATTCCCCTCCACCTCACCACCGGCCACCGTCAATTCAGCTGTATCTATATAGAATTTCCTTTTTGCGGTGGCTGTGTAGGAGGCTGAATTTTGGTTCTCATGAAAGCGAGAGAGCGAACGGTAGCCAAGCATGGTGCGTGCAGGTGCTGCGCGAGCCATCCACTCATAACTCCGCTCTGCGCCTCAATTCGGACCTGAAACTGCCCCTGCTATTTAAGGCCTAACTGCACCCACTGCGGTGTCAGCAGGACCGAGTTGTCTGGTGTTTCGGGGGATATCGACACACTTCCACAGGGGTAAATCTGTGATTAGAAATGTTACTCGAAGTGGAGATGGATCGCTTTTTGAACCTAGATCTTTAAAATGTCAGGAGTATGTATTTAACACAGTGTAAACGTATTAACAATTAATAGACAGTGACTTCTGGGAACAGACATGCTTTAGCTCTTCTTTTCTTTGGTGAAGGATATTTTCCTTGCTCTTCATTCAGACTTTATCTTGTAGATTGAACCCAAACCTAAGATATAAATACTGAGGGTGATAATTAGAAAATATACAAGTAAAGAGAGATGTCTCAGGGTATAAGGGGAGAGGGAGTCTTAGTGGTTTGGTACCATGTTAAGTTTTCCCCTTGTAGTTGAGGTACCTTTTAAGTGGTAAATGATATACCGGCTTTAAGGTCCCTGTTTACTTTTTGATAGTGGGACATTTTATTTCTATTCAAAGCCATATCCAGCAATCTTTCAGCCCAAACTCTCTCAATTCCATGAATATCTGGGAAAAACAGAGACCCACTGTCTGACTACATGTTACTCAAAGACATTAGGCCTGTCTTCTCCCTTGGAGGTTTAGTTACAGGATTTCTGGTAAAGTGGAAACCGAATTGGTCATGCTGGTAGTACTGGTGACATATATAAATGCTGTCATACTTAAAACTGGATCCAAGTGGTGCAGTTTGCTGTGCATGCAGCTCCAACATGATAAATGTTTTGGGCCAGGAACAATGGACAAAACTCACCCTGATTTACCACATAATGTTCTCAGCGAAGAGTTCCAGGGTACAAACCAAGCTACAAATTGGTCAATCTGAGATACTGATATAAAAATCTACAGGGCACTTTTCTTTAGTCAAAACTTCTCCTTTGTTGCATTAGCTGCTCTGTGGTCTAACAGATTTCACCTGCAACTTGGCAGTGATCTGAAATGAAAGACAGTGCTTCCTACCACAGCAGGAACAGGATTGCAAGGGAAGAGCAGGCAGGGGAAGAGACAGCTTTGTTTGAGTTAAAACAAACACACACACAAAAAAGAAGGCATTTGGCCAGAGTGAAAACTTTGAAAAAAATGGTTTGTGATGGACTCAACGCTAGCTGATACTGAAAGCAAGTGGTGGAGCCCAGACACTCATTTCAGAAGGAAACTGGTCAGGGTCTCAGTAACCCCAGTAGGAGGAAACTCACCATCACTGTAGGATTGACTCTTGAACTCTGCTCTCTTGTTCCCAAATGCAGAGTCAGAAATTATTACAGAGGTATATTTATTTTTTTCTTTTTCATATTGGGGTCACCGCAGCGTTGCATGATGAAGAGGTGCAAGCTATGGGCACAGGAGCAGCAAATGGCTTTTGAATTCTTCTGAGTTTTTACCAGGCCATGTTGTTTTTAGGAACTGTGAAGTATTGTTCTGCTTGGGTCTTGATGCAGTCAGGCTCAGACTGGAGCCCGAAATACGACTTCCAAAACGCTCCATGCCCAGTGATGAATTCTCTGACAGGTCCACCAAGCACTGAAACAGACGGATGTGGATGAGGTTTGCCAATGTACTCTGTCCAAAAGATGTGATGAGCACAGTGTTGGCCTTAGGAAAGTAAAAATAGTAATTTTACATCAGCCGTCTAGCCCCACTCACTGCTCACAGCAGATTTAGAGTGCAGCTGAGAATCCATCCTCACAGTTTTGTCGGTAAGGCAACTCTCTGAAAGGTATTTCCTGCAACAAAAATATGCGTCCCAAGTAGGAGAAGATTGTTTGCTCAGAGAAGTCCAGCCAGGAAGCAAAGCATGGAGGAGAACAGCTGGGAAGAGCAATATCGTGCCTTGTTTCACCCAGAAGAGTTGGGAGGCGCTGGCTGAGACAGTGACGTTGTAAGGCTGCGTGCCTCAGTCTGTGAAGTGAGAGCTGAGTGTGGTTAGCGGAGGGCGTACGGCGGTCACAGGCACACAGGATAGACAAGCATGTTGAGGTTAAATGCACTACATCTTCCTTTATCACCAGTCTAAGATACAGGGTTGATGAAACCAATGTGCTTATTTACTTCTCCTTTGACTTTTTGTCTCTTGTTTACCATGTTTCTTCTAAACATCAGGAGATATCTCTCAAAGGCCAGGATGGCATTCATCAGCAACAGCTTATAAAAGAAGAGAAAGAAGCTGCTAGCATTCTTTCCTGTCACTTGATTGTAAAACAAAGACTTCATATTCTTAATAACATTTTGCTTTTAGAGTAGTTGAATCCTGTTGCTTTTCCAGGCAGGGATGTGGTGGCAACAGTTGAGTGAAATCTCAGCAGAAGTGAAGGAGAAAGCATTTTGACAGAAGCTTTTGCTGCTTGCAAGGGTTTGTAGTTGTCAGGAATGTAGAACTTCCAGATTTGGGTGGCAAACACTTTGGGGGAAAAGAGCCCTATTTACAAATTTGTCCGCACTGCTCCTCTGAGTGATGCGAGTGTTCAGAGTCTCCTGCTTTTAACTGACGGGCTGCATCTTTACTCTTGAAGGCTTAGTACAGGGAAATTTAATCAAACATTGCCTTCCAGTTCCGGTGTTCTTACTAGAAGATACTGGTAAGTACTGCTGTGACTGCCAAAGCCCTTTCAGGTTTAGTGGTACCAATGCTAGCAAGAGAAATACCTCCCAGCTTGAGTTACAAGCAGCAGTGTGGTGTTACATATGAAACTAAGCTATGGGAGCCAAACACAGGTTTAGGAAACACCTGCAAACCATTCAGACTAGAAGATTTAGGTTCTAAATAAGAGTTTCGTTTCAAAACAGTACTTCAGGATAGAATCAGTGTACCAGTGTGAACTTTTGGCTCCACTGAGGTCTTACACACTGACGTGATTACGAGAGGCTTTTCCTTCTTCATTAATATTTTTAGCTGAAGGTTCTTGCCTAACTTCAGAGACTTAAGCATATGTTAAGTCTGCCTACTTTCCAGAAAGGCTTTCCGGGAAGGGAGATTATTTCATAAAGCTGCCTCAAATGCACAATTCAGACTTCTGATCTGGCAGGATGTTCAGTGCTATTGACTTGTCATGTTTGTGTGAAGATTGGTCAGACAGAGCACACAGACTACACCTGTGACTATTATCTTGTCTATGTCCAATACTCTGTATTCTAGAAGAGATGACATACTGAGAATTTCGATGCAGAATAATTTTTAGAAGCATGGGGCATTGGATGAGGGAAGTTTTTGATTTGAACAATGATTCTTAGTGACTCACCTAAGGGATTTCTCTTTATTAAACTAACAAGGAAAGAAAACACTGAGCGGTTCAGACTTTGAAGACCTCATCAAATTCCTGCTTCCGCTATGGTGATTTGATTACGTAAGGGAAGGTGTTTCACATGATCCCAAAAGCTTTTATGTTGTACTTGATTCTTGTTAGTCCACTAAATGACCTTATTCTCCCCACATTTGATCTGCACCTGACCTACATGTCAGCAAACAGCAACTCCTTTTTGTCACCTTTAAAAAAAAAACTCAGCTGAGTTTTAATAAAGGTACAGTTAACTTGCTAAATGTCCTCAAGTCTAAAGCCAGTTACTTGAAAAGAGATTTTAGATCTTCCTAGAAGCTATGCCAAACATAGTGGTTCTTTCTTCTCGGTTAAAGGGTGACATTTTGGACTGCACCGAGTCCTGATAAAATTTCTGTCTGGTGAAGAATCCTTGGGGCTCAGTGTCTGATTGTCAGCACAAAGGTACATTTGGATCAGTTTTGGAGTGATGTGCGGACATCAGCATTTCTTGGCATCAGATGAACCATGTTTGTTCCTTTGTTATGGACAGATTGGTGGTGTGAGTGCTGTCATTAGGAGAACAGGCGTTTTAGTGTTCAGTTTTTGTTGTAAACTGGGTGAACGATGCTGGAAGACACTGTTGGCCAGTGAAAATACATTGACAAGGTCACATGTCACCCATAAAATTCCTGTTGCTTTTAGATCCAGCTGACAGGCATCCTTTAGATTTGAATATTGCTGTGTAACCTTCCCAAGGACCTCCAGTGCTGAAATATTTGACAAGAAAACTGAAGCTCAACACCAAGGTCTTCCCCGCTCATGAATTTTTCATGTCTTTGTTTGAAAAATGCTAGGCAGTAAAACCCTCTTGTTATCTCTGCTGTAAGACGCAGTAATTAACATTCACACTGGAAAAAAAAAAAAAACAACAAAAAAAACCCCAACCAAAACAAAAAGAACTGTCTTACTCTCTTGAAGCTTAATCGCTATGTTGATTTTATCTTTTGGGTTTGTGTGTGTTGGTATATTGCCCCCACTCACTCTGTCTTCTTTCTCTTCCTTCTTCCTTTCTCACCTTTTCTTTTACAGATCCCAATGTAAGTATCATGGAAGTCATCAAAATGTAGACCACTAGCTATGGTTTAGGTCAGGATTCAACTTTGAATCCTACATCTTCCCATGGAACAGGATTGGTTAATAATCCTGCAGAGAGTTGGCGTTATTAATGCTCTCCTTTGCATTAAGGTGCTAATAAACTATTTTGTCACGATCAGTTTAATAAAAACAATGATTTCACAGTTGGCAACCAAGGCCAAAACAACTCTGTGCAGGAATGACTCCATCCTGCTGTGCTCCTCCATCCTGAGTTTGTTAACAATTCTGTTAAAATCTTCATATTTGGTATTACAGTCAGAACAAATCTTGTGGTGGAATAGATTGATACACACGGACACGTATCCAGACGTGTCTAGATCTCACACTGGTATCCCAATAAAATATTGCCAGCCTGGAAATATATCTTGGGGAATTGTCTGAAGTTTGTCTATAAGCCCTTAAAATATACAAGAGGATTCCCTGTCCTTAAAGAAAATCACCTTTATCCAACATGAGCCTTGGTCTGTTCCAGGTGTTGCGTTTCTCAGGAAATGAGACCAGGTGATTGCCAGGGCTGCACTTGCCAGATCTTTCTCTGATCTGTGCTCATTAATAAATATGACCAGAAAAGAGGCACACAAGATCTGCATTCCTCAGCCTTTCTACAGTAGCTGAAATGAAACTTTCATCTCGTTAACATTCTTCATAGCCTGTGACAGTGCCTTTGAGTCACACTTACAGATTTTGATAGAGGATTATGAAGATCAAAACCTCTGTGCAACTGTTGTCCACTCCCACCAAGCCCACTGTCTTTTCCTATTGAGCAAGAGAGAGATCACAGTCTGAAACCAAACAACAGATGAATAAGCTTCTTTGCATTATCTATTATTATCTAGTTACTATGACTCTTACCGAAGAGAGGGATGTGTGGATCGGCACAGTAGTTCTAGACTATTACCCAAAAGTCGAGCATGGTTTCCCTGCTCACTAATGGAGCTTGATTGGCATAGGGAATGAGGAAACTTACATGAAACAACTCTTCAAAGTCCTAAAGCTGGCAGAGACCAGGAAGCCACCCTGCCCTCCTCCTCCTCCCCACTGACCCAGAATCATTCTCATCCTCCACTCCAGCTTCATTCCCCACACTAGACCTCAGTTTCCACACAAGTTTTTAAACTTCTCAGCGCTGGGAGTTGCTTTTCAAACACACCATAAAGACCTCAGTTTCCACACAAGTGTCGTGCCCACTGTATAGATGAGCTCGTGCCGACCTCAGAGTACATTGGCGGTACCCATTTTATGCACTGTGGGCAAATGTGTGATTGCAAGTGTTAATGGAAAGATAACTATGTAGCTTGACTTGGCTTTTTTGGTGCAAAATGCTCTGTATTGCACACAAATGACGAATTACTGTGCATTGTAAAGTAGCACAATGGCTTTAACGCACTTATTGATATGACAGCAGAAATGTAGGGACAGGTTAACCACTATTCAGCTCCCTGGCAAACTTTCTTAACTCCTAATTATTAGCTGCTTTATCGATGAATATCTGAGCAGTACTTTTGCTTTTTTGGTTGGTTTTTTTTAAATGGAAAATCCTGAATCTAGTCTTTACTGCTACTGAAAGGGAAATGAGTATGCTGATTACCTACATGCCAGTTGCTCTATCAATTCAATGTAGGAAAACAATTATGGTTTGGGAAATTTGCAGTTCATTTGCATTAAGAGAAAAAAAATCTTTATTCAAAGATAATTATTGCTTAAGAACTTGCTACAAAAATACCAATGGATTTTTCTTTTAAAATATTGATTAATATTCATAATATGTTACACTGAAGAAAAGTACATATACCTACCTATCTGTCAAAGGTAGCGTTTGTGAACAATAGATATTGTTCTACATGGGAAGTGCAAAAAGCTTTAGCTAGGATAAGGGTCATTATCATCATTAGTATTATCATTTTATTCCTTCTTAAACTCTTAAATAAATTGAACTAAGACTTTTCAACAGTTAAGAACCTGAGGGAGTTTAATTAACCCGTTAAAGAAAATTCCACTTACGGAGTTTAAGACTGATGAGGAAAAATTTAAATGAATGTATTTTAGTTGATCAAAGCACAACCCATGGAACAGAAGCTTCTGAACATAATTTCTTTAGCCTCCCCTAGATGTTGAAGAGCATTAAGCCTTTAAAAATTATCTTTAATGTATGTCAACTCCCCCAGTTTCATTTTCTAGTGACTTTGAGCAGATGTAGTTCACATTTCTAACCAGCATGATCTTCACCATCTGAACATTCATGATTTTATGAAATAAGACTCTTGAGACATAATGTTTTATTCCCTCAGGGTGAGATGTACCCATGAAGTGACTCAGATGGAAAGCTTGTATCTGTTACACTGACTAAACTTTCTCTCTGTGGTGGCACCAAGACTGTCAAATCAGTGGGCGGCGTGGTTTGATTGGCAGTACCGTTTTGAAGGTCGTTTTGCTCAATGTATTCAAAGTGAGACAGATGTGGCTCTTTTTTTCAGTTCTTACTCTGATTAATTGCCTCATTCAATTTCAACTCTATTGCAGTTAAACATTAATTCAGTAGGACTTAATAATGTATTCATTTATGATCTTGCTTGTGCATTAATGACAATGATTTGCTGTTTTTTTAATTATAGGGATCCATGCAATGCGTATTTTACATCCACTTACAGGAAAATGCTATACACTCTTGTTCTTTTATGTCAGATAAATTAAACACTCAAAGAAGTGCTGAAGTACTTTATGAAATATTTCATTCTAAATATTTGCTGCAAAATATGTATCGCTACAGACGCTAGCTTTAGAAACACTTGGAAAAGATCTGTATATACCTAGGGATTACATCTTTTCATACAGTATGTGAGTGATAGTCCTAGACCTCTACAAGAGCACACTACAGAAAAATGTGCATCCTGCTTAATAAGGAAGTGCCTTTGTTTCATTTTAACACTAATTAGGAGGTTTGCTTTGTTTTGACTTTCTTCTGTCTCAGTTCTTTGCAGTAATTCAGGCATTGGAGGATGAGTGGTTTAATGTGGTTTCTGCACCATGACAATATGCCTTCTAACCACTGGGCATCTCCAGCAGACCCCTCTTGCCCTGCCCCCCAAATACTGTTTTTGAAGTCAACTCACAAAGAATTTGCTAAGCCTGAAGTGCAACTGCATTGCATCAGTAGTGGCTTTAAGTCTACACGTTTTTTGTATTACTGGGACTTTCCTTGGTCACGTTTCTTATTCCACAAGACACACCACAGTACAAAAAAGAAAAAATCATTTTTGTTCTCTAAACCTCCACGTCTATTTCTGCATCATGAAGGAGATTAAAAGTAAATACTCAAGCACTGAGTATTTCATTGTTTTGTGCCCTGTTTTGGTACATTTTATCTTTAACTTATTTGAAACCAAAGGGTCAATCACCATGAGCCGCAGTCTCTGTGCTCACAGATACGCTAATCCAATCTTACTTAGTACTTGCATAGAATGAGAGTGACACGTCTTCTCTGCGTGACACTGGGCACAGCTCCCTGCTGGGACTTTGGTCTCGATTCAGGTGTGGCTGGAGCTGAAGGTACTAGTTTGCCCAGTAATCCTTAGCTGGTTACCAGATTGTGCGTTAACAGTTTTCCTATGATCACGTTAATATTACACATGGTTCCTGCTAGCATAATTACTTAGTGTAGCTTGAAAGGTCTGATCGCCCACTGCTAAAATGACACTTTAATGGGGATTACGGTTTTCCAGCTCGAGTGTTCAGTAGCTTTAATTAAGCAGGAAAAGGCCAGATCAGTAGCAGAGTCAACATCTCGCTGTTGGATGGCATTCTGTTTTGGTCCCAAGCTCTATATCGGTCCCATGCGAGTGATGTATTGGGAAGGTGGTTTTGCTATAAATGATTTTACATATTCTGCTCTCTAATAAAAAAAAATAAATTGGATGCTGTGAGGCACATAAGGTTCATCTGCTGCAGGTTTCATTCTTTCCTCCCACCCTGAGGTCCAGTTTCAAAATTTCTGATGAAAGCTAGAGAGGAATTTCCTCTTTTTCTCTCTTTTTTCTGCGCTCCAGTCTGAGGCTACGTCTTGTTTTTTCCCTTGCTTATGTCAAACTAAACATTTCTTTCATTCTTATTACTGCAGAATGGCTCTTGGGAAGATATTTGTTTATGTTCCACTAAGATCATTAGAGTTTAAAGTTTTCGTTCAGCAAATATTTATGGGTTCCTGAGCTGAGATATCTCTATATCTCATGAGGAGTATTTTTGGTGATGGTAGAAGCTGATGAATGAGTCTTTTTCAAATAATTGCCAGCTATATCTTTCTATCTTAAAATATCTTCATCTGTCTGTCTTAAATATCTTCACGGGAGCATTCTCTCTCTCCTCTATACATTTGTTTATTCCCTTGAAATTTAAAGCATTTCTTGGTGTCTCGTGGGTTCTTCAATCTTTGGGCAGTTAGTTTAAACTTCTGCACAGTTTTTTATTTACTGATCTGGATTGCATTGGGGCATCTAGCAGCCTAATCCAGAAATTCTAATTAGCACTTCACATCTTCAAAGCATTGTACAAACATGAACTAATCATATATTAATCATGCTGAATTTTATGTTGGCTTATGTATTCTCTCTCATGTGCCGTGCATTACAACCTGTCACATTATGAGCCATAGTGTTTGAGAAATGAATCCAAGCTCTTCAGCTTTGTGTTCTTCGGCAGAAAGGCAATTGTCTAGAAATAGCTCCTATTCCTTTTCTTCGTTGTCTTTTACAGTTGGTAGTATCATTAGTCATTTGAAAAATGACTGTCCTTGTTTTTATGGATTGTCCAATGATGATTGCACTAATCTATTTACTCCGATTTCTGCTTATTCTGATCGTTCCTTCACTTAGCTCTCTTCTGTCAGGATGTGGGTTCTGGAGTTGCTAAATAGCATGGAGTATTGGTTTCATTTTAAAAAATAATGTGTAGTGTTTGTGCCAAAATTGATTCTTCTTCACTTAAGCCCATTTAATTAATTTGGAATCTCCTTCTCTCTCTTTGCTATTTATTTCTAGATAAAATAGTAAGAAGTTGTTAGGATACCAGTAGTGGGTCATTTACTGAGTGCATTAGCACTGTGCTAGGGATGTCTGTTATAAATGCAACCCTGTTGCTAGTGCAGTGGTTCTGATTCACATCTTGTCAGGCATGACTTAACTACAGGATCTACTAAAAATAAAACCACAGTAGGTTTGTTTTTAATAGTCACTCCTTGAGGAAAATAAGCAAATTTAATTGTGAGGAAAACTAGCAAGAGAGCATCTAATAAAGTGTCATGCTTTTACGTTGCGGGTAAAGATTTAGAACCCGGTCCTGTGGGACGTGAGTTCCAAAATTTCCCACCATCTACAGCTCATTGGAAAAGCTGTGCCCAAGTGATTTCCAAACATCAGACAGATCCTCGTGGAGCAGTGTTAAACACCACAGGTCAGTAATGAGCAGTAGAGCATCTGAGGTGCCAAGGTGTTTGGTAGGGGCTTCAGGATCCTGTAGCTTTTCAGGTTGCTGAGCGTTACAGAAACTTGTAATTCATGCTGGCTGTGCTCAGAGGATTATTTGTGATCTGAACATCTATCAACTCTAGCATGATATAATTTACGTAGACATTTCCATGCTAATTACATGTTAACTTTCCCATACTTAACCATGTACTATATCTCTGAGGAACATACTGTATTCAGAACAAAAAAGATTTAGAGTTCATACACTTAAAAGAATGCATAAAACTTTGGCAGGAACAGAATATTAAAGTGATCTATCTTTCTAATAACCAAAATAAGCAGTATTGTGTTGTTGCTGTAGGAATTTTTCAGTCAACCTTGGTTAGCTGTTTGAAATATGTTAGGATGATGGTTCCCACTCAGATATTTCATTTGCTTGTCATCTTTTCTGGAATGAAAAACTTTTGAGAATGGATTGTGCTGAAAAGTTTTGTATGCTAATCATAGAAAGTATAAAAACTTGTGAGTGTGGACTAAAGTTACAAACACGCTTTAGAGCAAAATTTGTGTTGGCATTTAGTGGCTTAGTACTGTGTTTCTTGACTTATTAAATCAGATCAGGACAGTAAATGAGGGAATACACCACACTGTGCATTTATGGTGCATGTCACTGTCCTTAGAGGTCATCAGATAAGCAAATAAGAAAGTGATTCCTCATTTTTTATTTTCAGTGAGTAATTGCTAGTAATGTTGAAGTATATTATGCATCATTACTTGTTCAACGTCCTTTATGAAAAAAAAGGAGAAGAGCAGAGGTTTAATGCAAGGTTTTTAGCTAGCCAGAAAGTTGTAGAAATAGAGGGAACACACTTCAAGCAATTATTTTTTTTTTTTTATGAAAAGTGAATATTTTTGCACATTTTCTTCATCAGTTCTTTGCAGCATGTTCTCAAAACAGGATTGTGTGATGAAAGATGCATCACTGATGTCGTTCAAGAGTCAAGAAAATCGAAGCACAGAATTACATAGTAAATGGGTTGTTCAAGTTAGGAAATAAAGTCAGTCTTTGCTCGCACTCTTGTCTTCTAACCACGTCACTGCTTTCAAAACCTCCAGTATGAGCAGCAGAGAGAAAGAAGTGAATGTTGCTAGTAACATTTGTAATAAGATTAATAGAAACTCTTTTATGAACTTCTGGTGTAGTGCAGGAGAACCTTTATACCATCACTGGCGGAGGAACAGCCAGGGTAAAGAAGCAAACATCTAGCAAAGGTGGCTTATGTGCAGAGCAATGTCTCGTTCTGCTTCACTAATGGTAGCTATGGCAACCTCAGGACATTAACTTATGCAGTGATTGCAAGCCGTGAGCATCAAAGCAAGTAATTAGGGAGACAAATGGGAAGTCTTGATGGATTCTTCCATCAAGATCAAAGCTTTATGTAAGTTTTTCATTAATTTGGGAACAAGCACTGAGATTATTTGTATGTTCTATTAGGCTATCAATGAAAATTGGGACCAAAGCTAGATTGTTTTGTAATTTTTTAAGGAAGGGACTCTCAACCTGGTCAAAAAGCGTTTTTAATAGCAGTGAGAGTAAGTCAGGAGTGCACTAGTTGAATCAGACCATTGGAACAGTGAACACGCTCCTAGATGTTTTCAGCAGAAATATAATTGTGTTAAACTTAGATTGTCCTCATAATTACCAGGAATATTAACTGTACATTAAATTTTTTTAAAATGCAATATTTAATCCATGATGGTGCTTCTAAAGGTTCACAGGATTAGGGGATTCACTCTCGGCATCTTCAAATCAAGAATGGAGGATTGTTAATAGTTGGAATGTAATGACCTGTGCTACATAGATGCTGTGAACTGATGGTCCGTGGTCCTTTCTGGCTTCACAGTGTAACCTGTCTTTGTTAATGGAGGAGACTGGGCAGCATAAGCCCTGTGGACAGCATGAAGTCCTCAAATAAAAGGGGAGATGATAACTTGTCTGAAGCAACAATGAGTAATTGTAATGTAGATCTTTACACAAATCTTTGGATGGCCAAGTTCTCTCTCTGTAGGGAGTTCAGAGTGAATTTGCAAATGACATATTTCACATTTTCCCCCAACTGCATGCGTTTCAATAACCGTAGGCTATATTTCCCTATTTCCAAGATTTGCTTTTCTGAAAGGTAACTTATCTAAATTGAGCAGGAGTTTTCCAAATCAGTGAAACTTCCACAGCACTTGCATTGAGTACAGAGCTTCATGTAGGATGCAGCAATAGTCCCTAGAGCATCAATAACTTCATTTTGTTGGCATTTTAAGGCAGGCATTAATATTTGGGTTGGGCTTTCATTTTTAATTGATGAGGGAAAAGACTATCTGCCTTTCTTTCCTTCTCGATAACGCAAGCTTCTCTTTAGTAACTTCAAACACCCCAATTCTTCACTTAAAGGCGAATTAAGTTTTCCTGTATTTCAAATTAGCTCTCTGAGGGTGGTATCAGCTCTGTTTCTTTTATGTTTAAGTCCCAGTTCTTTAATCTGTTTCTAATACATTCTGTTCAGCAATTTTGCATTTCTGTTTTAGTGGAAGCAATGCTGATTAATTCCTTCTTATGACATCTGTGGCTGCATCCTAGATTAAACCTACTCTAATACAGAGCCTATCATTAAGTGTTAAATATTCTTGCAAGGCTACTTAAATTAGATTCAACATCAGTGGATCATTTAGTAGAGAGTCGTTAATTCTCCATCTTACGGCAAGGCCACATTCTGGTGATGCTTTTAATCACAAGATTATTGAGGTATGATTTGAAAGGGATATGCTGCCCCTATTTTGCCTTTGGGTAAATTATGAAAGGTCAAGTTGCCAAGGAAACAAAACTAAGATAACATTGCTAATTCCTGAGTCCAAGAGTTGTCCTTCCTGATCATATCATTTGCTCAACATACAAGCTTAGAAAAGATACCAGCTAACAATATCTCTGCCATTTAGTTCAACAGAAAATGACTTTATAATTCTTGCTCTTCTAGATAGTGTTTGTAGTGGTGACAAGGCTCACCAGAATACATTACCTCTCTAGAACTCACAGATTGATTGGTTTGATGGTTTACAGTTACGGTAAACATTATTCCTGGTTTTTAAAAGCAAGAAGGAGGAAGGGAAGGGTTAGTATTTACATATTCAAAGTAGGTGAAAACTTAAGATTTTACCACTTTTGACAGTCTAATTTAGAGCTCTTTAGAGAATCATGATGTTCATAAACTGAAGAGTACTTGATAACACAACTTCATTAAGGCACCTCAAGTTAAACGCTCAGAATCACAGAGCCCTGACATTTTTCTTCTGGTGACAAGTCAGGCCAGTGGCAGAACCAGAAAGAGCTCTCTGGTATTTGTTACTATCCAAACTGTCGTGCTTCCTCTTTTTCTGTTATTTTCTTTTTTTTCACTTCCTTTTCCAGGTGAGAAGTAGTAGTATAGGATTGGCTTCAGTGCAGGAAAACCTGTATGGAGTAGTAGCCTGCTAGGATGAGTCTCCCATTCAGCCTTCCATTCATCTGTGTGTGTGTGTGTGTGATATGTGTGTGTGTCTTTGTGTACAATTCCTTGTCCTTCCTTTGGACAACTCATGAAAAAGGAATCATTTTATTCCCTGAAGTATCAGCATCTGAGATTGTGGTAGATCCTGTCCTTAAATTTCTACTCTGAACTGTGCTGTGTCGTAGGGCACTGCATAATGAATACGACCCTGCCAATCAAGACAC
This sequence comes from Baryphthengus martii, assembly GCA_013396935.1. Lineage (NCBI taxonomy): Eukaryota > Metazoa > Chordata > Aves > Coraciiformes > Momotidae > Baryphthengus > Baryphthengus martii. The sequence continues at coordinate 584,586 of VWZK01017653.1, read as the reverse complement.
TCTGTTTTATATCACTTATTACTAAATTGAAAATGGTGTTTTACTACAGCAATAAAGGGCTGGTACAGCATGAGGTACATTTTTATACAACTCTATGAACTTTGTCATTGAAAACATTATAGCCTTGAATTTGAGAGCACAGTGGAAGGCAATATAATTTGATTACCTATATTAATCAAGTAGAGTACAACATATAAAACCAGTAATGCATAAGTCTGACTGGAGCCAGATAACCCTCTTGTGCATCTTAGAAAGATTTATTTTCAGTAATATAATTCATTTGACATGAAAGTATCATAATTGCAGTTGCTAGGAAGGATTTCTTTCTTTCCTTTTTTAGGGAAAAAACCTATCATGCTTTCAAGAGCAGCTTGTTCTTTTAAAGCTCTGCTTACTGAAAACAAAGATTTGTTTTTGTAATTGTGGCAATTTTTCATTAGCCAGCTGAGCTAACAAAGCAGTTTGTTTTGAATGCTATTTCTGCTTCATCAACAAAAGTGTTATGTGTGAATTTAAAAGATTTTTTTGTTTTTAATGTATGTTGATTAGCATGAGACTCTGTTATTCTTGACCTGTGCTGCTAAAAGCTGACCAGAAGCTCTTGAGCTTTCCGTTATCTCTTCAAGTACTTTGCATAAATGCTGAGGAGAACTGTCCCACACTCCAACTCCATCAAAAGGCTTTAAAGCATCTTTTAAAGACACCTAATTACGCTGCAGTCTGTGAAAACCCCTGTTGTTACTATATGTGCAGTAGTGACACATACTAATAACAGCATTATCGTGAGTTGCTATTAATGCATTTTATTGCTACGTGTGGCTGCAAAGCACACGTGAGTTGGTTGGTGTATCGCAGCTGGTACAGCAAAAATCCTGAGTGAAAAAAAGAACTACTGGCTGTGCCACACCTCACATTGGAGCGGGGAGAGCTGTCTACTTCATAGTGCCAGTGCACACAAACTGAGAGGAGTTAAAACATCCCAGTCAAGGTATTTTCCAGTTTTTCAAACAGATTTCAAATTTAGCTTGGTTTATAATAACCTACTAAAAAATGAAGAGTTTCTAGAGTTCAATGTACTCTTACCCCGGGACAAATAAGTCATAGTTTGTTCCACCTGATTATTAGCAGTTTATCATTGTGCTCCTAATAATGGGTACTGATTAAAGGGGATAGAGGTCATTCGCAGACTGACAGTGTTTGTAGTGCCATCTCATAATTGGTCCACAGTGCAGTAAGCTGGTTTTTTCCATTCTTGCTCTTCTGTCTTCTATTCTTTTTCTCTTATTTCCCCTCCTGTTGAGATGTTTTCTCTTTCATTTATTCTCTAATCGCTCCAGTCTGGATTAGCCATATAGGGGGCTGTCACTCCTGAGGAAAGATTTTGCCGTGTTGGAGCTTCTGTTCAGAAATGACATCTAACCACACAACTGAGCATTTCCACATTAGTCCTGGAAGTAAAATACAAATAAAAAAAAAACAAAAAACTGTAGTGACCACAGAAAGCAGAAATGTTCTTGAGCCTCTTCAGAAAGTTTCAGGATAGCTTAGCTAAGGAGAGTCACATTCCAGCCTTTCAACATGTACTGACAGCTCTTGTCTTGAGCTTCGGTGTCAGAGCTGGTCAAACTACCTTTGCAGTCTGAAAGCAGAACAGTGAGGTGGGAGGCTCCATCTTGTAAATTATCACATTTACATCAATCGTTGACATTTGAGAGGCTGACAGGGCGAGTCAGAACAGAAGTGCAGGTGTATCTGCTAAGGTAGTGGGAAGCCTTTACAATTTCACCTGAAATAGCAAATATATATTTTTTAAATTGCTTAATGTGTAAAAATTTGTCATTTAGTGGTCCAAAGAAGTAATTTCCAGGTAATGTCATAGGCCTTAAAGCTTTTATATGTAGCTTTGTCAAGGCATGATTCTGTAAGAGTGAGTAACCAACTATGTTAGTTTCTTACTGAGCTAGTTTGCAGCCTCTGCTGTATTCCTTAGATTACATTGAAGACACCCAAGTGTATGCCCTAGGCAATGCTTGTCCTTCACTTCCAAGATTTTAACTACGGTAATATTTTTAAGATCTAAATGGATTGAAAGGGGGAAAAAAGATTTAATTTGCACTGTATTAATGACTTGTGCTCAAGATTTTTTTGAGGGAGGTGTGTTTTTACTTTCTGTATTTTAAATCTCCTTTATTTCTGTCTTGGTGAATTTCTTTGTTCCAAGGTAGCTTGCCTGTGGTGAGTAGCACATCCATCCCTCAAGGTTTATTTTTAAAGCAGTGGCTGAAACCTGCAAGCACATGCTCTGAAGGTTTCCTTGGAGGAATAGGTCTTCTGTACATGTCTCAATTCTTATACTAAATCTTTTACCAGACACAAATGTTAATGTTCAATAACACAAACGTCAATGGTAGCTATTGTAAGCTTTTTATTTTTTAGCCACAATAACATAAAACTTGCTATGAGTTAAATAACAGTGGAATTAAATAATATTATTTATTATACTAATTATTTCTAAGTATTGCAAATCTTGTCCCTGATAGAAACAGAGACTTCCCTTCTCAGTGACTAAAGGCGTTCGACAAAACAAAGCAGCTGATTCACATAACCTTCCTATATTTGTGAAGATGTGTGTTTGTGCTTCATTTTACTGAATGTTGAGAACAAAATAGGTGCTTTAGACTGTTTTTCAAGTCCAGAGTTCCAAGTTCCACAAAACAGTGTGCTAAAATACTGCACATAGCACCACAATGGTATGTTTCAAGGTGTGCAGCCTGTCACCCCAGCTTCAGCAATTCACGTTGGCTTCAGCACACTCATCCTGCCAGGTTCAGAAGAAACAGTTAGGAGGCACAGCAGAGATTTGCCTTCATACCTAAATGGGGCCAGCACTGATTCTGAAATTTTTTTGGCGTCCAGCTTGCATTTAAATGGAAAAATCTGTGATATACTTGGAGGGGAACTTCAGAGTCATCAGGTGGGTGTCTTCATGCATGTCTTGGTATCTTCTTTTGTCACTGCACCACTTGGACTTCCAGGGAGAAGTAATGAAGAAGGAAGTTGGCAGAGCGAGGAGAAAGTGTGTGTGTGTGTGTGTGTATATAAAAAAGAAAGAAAAGAAATATTCCTGTGAATCAGCTGTAAAAAACAACAGCAAGTTTCATAAGCAGCAATCAGTCACTCTCATTCTGGAAAGCAGAATACTAAGGTATTAAGAGACGCCTTTCCTCCTGAGTTCCATGCTGAAATCCCCTCCAACAGCTTCCTGCAGCTACTAACGGTTCTGCAGCCATGCGTGTGCTCCACTAAATAAATATGTAAATGAAACTTCCAGAGTCACATATTGCAGAGTCAGAGAGCTGAGAATGACTAAATGCTTTCCATTAGCGCAGGGGTGCTTTAACAAATCCTGTTATTTTGTAGTGCCCGAGTACTTTCTGGTGACTCTGTAATGACGTAGACATGGCATAGTAATGGACTAGATTTGCACTCCAAATAGCAGAAGAAAACCGATGTTTATAGTAAGTGTGGAATTACTAGACAGATCATTATGGTTAAAGTGGCTTTTGGCTACATCCATATTAAGTCCTAAACTCCTCCTTAATTTTAAAAAGCTTATAACACCCCCCCTCCAAACTGCTGCGGCCTCTCATTGTTGTAAATAATGGCTTTCAGCCACTTTTCTTCTATTGGACATACCCTGCCTAGGCATCTTTTCATTAAACAAAATTAGAGTTGCTCTATGCGATGAGTCGCTGCAGATCCTCTCTTGGATTCTGCTTCTCCCTGGAGAGCACAGAGGGTCCAAAGCAGCTCTCTAGGGGGGTCCAGGTGACTCCAATCCAAGAGGCTTGTGGTAAAGGGGAGACAGCAAGGCAAGATGACTCTTGCCAGCATTAATCATAGCTTGAAGCTGTAGAGTAAGAAAGTAATGGATGTTTCTCTGGTTTCTTAGTGAAACCCATACACAGCACTGAAGCTGTGATGTCTCCAAGAGTGTCTGTCTAATGAAAAGAAAATGAGTGACAGGCGACACAATGCCCAAGTGAGGCAGAATGAAAAGAACCTGTGAGCACTTCAGAAGAGAAGCAAACTGCATCTCTTTTTCTTGTCAGAGTCTCCTCCATTTCGTAAATTGGTGAAATGCAGTGTCAGCCATTCAACTTTGTGTGCACTGTCCTTTCAATTACCCAAGCATGGCTCTAGGATCGCACCCACCGGAACCATGTGGAAATGAATTGAAATAGGAAAGAGGTGAAAAAGCTTCAGTTCATTATTTGTGTAGTCCTTGCAAATGTTGGGCTAAATTTGGTCTGTAATTCACCTTCCCCCTTGGTATAATCATAGGCATTGCAAGTGAAAGTGGCCTCCTGCATTGTCTGATCTCTCTCGTTCTTGGCAAATATGAGCTGAAATTAAGCATAAGATTGTATATATGCAGCTGGTTGTCTTGAGGTTTCCCAAAGCTTCTGTCCTAAGGGTACCGAGATTCTGCTACTTTGGATATGTTGAGTCAATCACGATCAGTAAATTGACTTCAAGGCAGCTATATCAACCTACTATGACATACATAGAATGAGTCCAAATAGTGAGAGAGAGATTGTTTATTGAAACGTATATTATAGGGAGATAGATCGATCGACTGATCAATTGGTCAATCTACTTTTTTTCTAACCGTGAAGTAGAATACATAGATTCTGGAAAAGACATCATTAAATCATTCAAAAATTATGGAAAAGCTTTATATTGGTATATTAAGAGCTAAAGTAGTAGGTGTAACATTGTAAACCAGCCAGAAAGCCTCTCTTGAATGCGGTACAAAGATTGCTATGTAGATGGCATTGGATGTTGACTTTTCTATTTTTAATGAATGTGTCTTTAAATGCTTATGTAGCAATGCTCATCTGTGCAGGCTCCAGTAAAAGGCTGTGTTATGGAAAGATGTTTCTACCTTTCTGCTACAGAGTGGGAGGGCAGGGATGCGGGAAACCGAAATCTAGTGGCTCTTACAGCTTTTTCAAGCTGGGTTGGTCACTTTTTCCTATGAACTAGGTCATTTTTAGACTTGGCTTGAAAGTAGGCAGTTGTAGATCTTAGTTTGTAGATCTCGGGGAATAATTTGTGATTATCCCTTTTTTTTTTATTCTCCAAAAGTGCTTTTCTCTGTATAGGTGTAATAATAAAGAAACCATTTTCAGCATAAAAGATGTGCTTGTCAAACCACAGCAATGATTTTCCAGTTGCTGGCTTTTGTAGTTGTGCAGCCTTCTAATATTTCTGCTTGAATTCTTTCACGACAGAAGCAAATGAAAATTACACCGTGGTTTTTAGGTCTCTGTTCCCTGATTTTTGCTTGTCATGTCATGAACTTCTTCGAAGCAGTGAAATGGCAGCCCATCTCCCTGAGAGCTCCAGACAGATTTCTAAAGTTGTCTTGTTAACAGCTTGTCAGAAACCTACATTTCAGTCTCGCTGAGTTTATATCATGAAAANAGTCTCGCTGAGTTTATATCAAAAAAAAAAAAAAAAAAAAAGTTGCTGGAAATTATGATTTTTACAGGTTCTGACATTTTTCTAAAGAACTGAAATGCTCAAGGCTGCTGTCTCCCTTAACAGGCTGTGCTGTTTTGGGTAATATTCTGCGTTGCATCAACTGAACATCAGAGCAACATTCAGTTTCTTCCCTTTAACATGTTCTTTGAATTATTTAAGGTGTTTTGATGTTGGCTAGAATTTGTAACAAAGTCCTCCAGCTTTTATCCTAAAATATCAAAAAGGTTGAGATTTTTTTCCTTCCCCCTCTCCCTTTTCTCCCTCTTCCCTAACCCTTCCTCCCTCCCTCCCGCTTTTAATAGATCCTTGCATGGATCATCAGGGGACTTTCTTTTATGTTGTACAGCATGAAATGACTTAGTCAGGGTCTTCCTGATTAATTTATGAGTGCTAAGGAAAAGGGAAGGGGGGAAAAAACAGTCCTTGAGGGATTGACCCTAAGCTGCAGCAGATCAACTCAATTTTATGGAATGAAAAGAGACTTAAACAGTATTTTTAGCGTCAGTTCCTCGACCCACAGAGGTAGGGAAGCTCCCTGCGTCTGGCAGGCTGAAGCAGGGCGAAGAGGTACCCATCTCTCCGGGTGGCTGATGGAGTGGAGTTCGGCTCTTAGCACTTTTAGAGTTAAAGCCGTGGCAGATTGGTGGATTAATATGCTCTGCCTCCAAGGGACAAATGCTCTTTTTTTTTTCTTTTTTTTTTTTTTTTTTTTTTTTTTTTTTTTTTTTCTTTTTTCCCCCCTCCCCTTCCCCCCTCCTTC
>VWZK01017653.1:543366-578243 GCA_013396935.1 Baryphthengus martii | reverse complement strand
CTTGCAGATGACAGCTGTTGGTCACTTAACAAAATGTCCTCTTGATTGCTGCTTCACAACAGGGGCCCCCTCAGACCAAACAGCGCATAGCCTGTACAATGCATCACTGCCCCTCAAAATTAGTTATAGTGCTCAGGGCTATTCTCGGCTGCCATAGCTAATACTCTCTTGCTGTTCTTCTCTCTCTCCCTCGCCCTCCCCCTCCGCAGACAAAGGCTCAGCCTATACATCTGTAGTGCTCATAACCTCCCCCTTCCCCCAGCCAAATGCTGAGGAGAGAAAGGGGAGGGAAAGGGAAAAAAAAAGAAAAAAATTGCTGCCCTGAGGCTCAATCTGTTTCTTACAGCTCTACCCCGGCACTTGGAAGCCTGAGCTGGTCTAGCCATAGGGAGGCCCTGACTCATTTCATCAAACTGTCAGGGAGGCAGTGGAGCTAAGAGGACTCTGCTGCCTGGGGCAAGTTCAAGTCAACATTCGATTTCCGTCCTCCCCCCGGCCCCCGCCTTTCACTTGGACACTTTCTGCGCTCTGGATCTAAACTTCTCCCCGAGCTGCAGCAGCTCACAGCTTCTTGCCAGGAGGAAGGACTTGTGGGACCTTATAAAGGACACAGTGGCAAAATTGCTGCAATAAATCAGTGGCCCTCTGACACTTGGCGGTAGCTTAATGTTTTGGCACTTTCTTTCCTGTGTATGCCTCAAGTCCCATTAGCAGGCTTTTCTGTCAGTCTGGCTCATGATAAAACTCTCTCTTCCTATCATCTTAAGCAAGCCCCTGCAGACATGAATCCGATGCCAGACTTAATAGGAAACAACACCCTCCCCCTGCACACACAAGCGCGCATCCATACGTGCTGCTGCGAGCTGCTCCCGGGAAGTTAGCTCGGAGGACAGGGAGAGGGGTTGGGCTCTTAAAAATAGTCTTAATTTTACTTCTCCCTTTAACACTAACAAACTGGGATTTAAGCCTAATGTTTCCCCGAGCCTCGCTATTAAAAGAAAATTCAGTAACTAAATATGGTTGGAAATAAGATAGCAGTAACATGGCCATCCTCTGGGACTGTAGGAGTGGGTGTGCAAGCTCTGTAGATATCCACACTGTTTATATATTCTATGCAACTTCTTACATCTCTGTTCTACTCTGCCAGTTTGCGTTGTAATATTATAGGCTGTATATTTAATATTTTTGCTTCCTCTTCTCTTGGCCTTACACTTCCCCAGACAATTTTAGTTGCAGGTAGACTGATTAGATTACATGTCCCTCTGGGCTGGGATCTGTTTTTTTCACATGGCTAGCTTAGATGTCTATCACCTTCTGCTTAATCATAATTTAAATTATATCTGTAGGTATGTGTGTTTGTGTGCAAAGGAAAAAACAAGCCTTTCTGTCAGCTGTTTGTGTAAGAACCTGTAACTTCTGTGCTGTAGTGTCTTGCTCAGCAGGGCCGTATAGCCTTGAGGCTGTGTAGCCACAACCTAAATCATAAACCTCCGGGTCTGGGTGGAATAGGAGGTACTGCGTTTATGTGGATAAGCTGAGGTGACACCTGTGCAATTCTCATAAAGCTTGGAGGATGTGGCTGCGTTTCAGATAACAGTGTTCCTCTGCACCTAAGGGGTGACTTCACACCCAAGTGTTGCCAATGTTGTTGCAGTCTTGCAAGACTTGGGTTGGTTTTGTTTTCTTTTCTTGGAGCTCTGTTCCTGGCATGAGGCAGTTTATGTGAATATCTGATGTTGTGTTGATCAATGTAGTGCTTTTGTCATGTAAAGAAAAAATAGGTGATCTGAAAGTTTAAGAAAAGAATAAAAGGATGTTTTCAGGGTTCTTAAACTCACCTACTTCAACAGGAGCCTGAATCTGCATCTGCATCACGGTCCATTGGCAGCAGCCACCAGGTTGTGTCCTGTCCTGGTGAAGCCATGGCCAGCTTGACAGAGTCTTTTTCATGTTGAGTCTTCACTGGTGGAGGGTCCACATCTGCAGAATTTGCATCTTCCTCTGTGGGACAGAAGTGGGGAGAATGCGGGAGGGGTTGAGGCCTTTCTAGTGTGCACTGAGCCCATTCTACTTGAATTGTGTGTTGTTTCTGCTTAACTTTACCTCACGGGAGGCTTTTTCTGACTGGAATCTGTCACTGCAAGAAATTGTTTCCAAAAAGCGGCACAATTAGAGGTCAGCTTTACAAACATTCTTGGTGGAATTGAGAGGCAATTGGCACAACCTAGTGAATAATCCTTTTAGGAGCCTTTATGAACCCTGCACAATGGCTGTTTACAGTTTCGCTTATAGACCAGGAGTGTTAACAGGCCTTTAGAAAAATCCAGGTAATTGAAGCTTTTGTCTTTCAATGAGACCCCGTAGCTGTCAACAGTTGCCATTCTCCACATTTTCTTTAACTTTTTTGTTTTGACAAGGGCTTTTGTCCCTCAACAACAGCTGCGTGGGAGGTGAAGGCTGGCTGGTGGCGGGCAGCCTTGGCCTGCTCGGCCCTCAGGAGGGAGCGCCACTGGCCTCCTCCTTGCCAGGCTGGAGTAGCTTTTTTTTGAGACACAAAAAATCCTCTGGGTCAAACCAAAGTTTCCCCCATGACTTCATTATTCATTTAAACTTCCCGGCGAGGCAATGCACTGGCCTTCATCCCTTTTGTCGACCCAGGGCTTTGCAGGGGCATGTGGTGGAGGCAAGAGAAGAGCGGCTGTGTGGGGGCTGAAGGCTGTTACCACAGAAACTGAACCAGCCCCATTGAAATCGTGGTTTTTAACACCCCCCTGAAGGGAAGAGGTCAACAGTGGTTCTGTTTTTCGTAGATCTGTCCAGGCGGATTTAGTTTTGCTGTTGTTGTTTTTTTTGGGGCTGTTGCGTGTTCAGCAGCCTGTGGGTTCCTGTTTCTCAGTGTAAGGGCCTGCTTCTTTAAAATAAAAAGAAGAAAACCTTAAGTGAATTCTGAAGCTTGGGTTTGTTTTTTTTCCACCAAAGCTGACTGTATATTCTTTAGGAGTCGGTGAGAGATTAACGAGTTGGTAGCCAAGAGTCTCAAGCTTGGTGATTTAGAAGCCATGCAGTAGGAATCACTACAGGGACAGTTTGCATGCATGAGTGAGTTCTGTGCGGCAGGGAGAGGTGGTACAGGACAGGTATTTCGTAAGGCAAATGAGAAATTATGCAACTTGCTGCCAGAAATACGTTTTTTAAAGCACCCGTCTTGCAGTTGCAGCTGCACGGTGGGCTCTGTCTGCACTGAGGCACGTTCACGTGTGGATCTGCATCCACAGCCCCACTGGCTTCTTCAGTTGCAGTTGCAAGACTGATGCGGTCATGGTTAAAATAAGGAAAACGTAAGCTAAAATGAAACAAAATTCTTTACTGTCCTTTCCATTTTAAAAACAATTAATTATGGAGTATTTATGAATCCTGAATGAGGAAAAAAAGTGTTTTCAGAAAGCAGATGTTTGCCTCGTTATTTCTGTTTATAAAATTATGTGGATTTGATGGTTCACTGGCTTTTTGTAACTTTCACTTACCTACATGAAGCAAAGTTGCATATTGGTACAAAACAAAATTGGACATCCAAATAAAGCAAGTCTACACCTTTTAGAAATGCAAACCGTCTGTAATAGGCTTTTATACTCATTAAAGGCATACAAATTTTTGAGATCAGATCTGTTTTTAACAACAGAAAGCCTGTCCTCTTTTTCTTAAATATCATAATGCAGTAAGAAGTAGGAAGACAATGTTTGTTATCAAAACAGAGAGCAAGATGAAAATACTACTTTGTATTTGAATAATAATGGTTACTAAAGTTCCCCCAAATTGTTTACATAGGCTCTCAGATATTTTTAAGCTAAATTTCTTAGGGTTTACAGTACTGTGGCTTTATTAAACCAAAGTTCATGGGCAAAACCATCTGAGTTTTAATGATCATTTAAAATGTTTTCTAGTCAATATATTTGTTTAATTTATTTAAATTTTTAATTACTTCAGTGTATCATTCTTTCAAGTCCCTGTGAGAATTAAAATTTGTGTTGGTGTTGACTAAGCATACAATCATAAGCAACACAGGGCTGAGAACGTACTAATTTTTATGCCGTTTTTGTGATAGGTGTAATTCCATTGTAACATGCTGTAGTCTGAGCAGTGCAGGTTGAATCACGTCATCAAAATAATACTGCTTCTAAAATATGAATGTGCTGGTTGCATTAGCACAATGATTAAAACGGTAGCTTAGGGTACTTAAGTGTAAACCAGGTTTAAAGGGTAAAATAACGAGGTCTTCATGACTCACTCAGTTATGCTGGTAATTTGGGGGAATGCACACTCCCTGTGGCATTCTGGCTTGATTTGAGCCCCTGAGATGGAGGTGAAAGGCTTCCCTTGGATCAGCCAGCATTTCTCAGGAGCATGTAAATGATAAGCGCACTGCTGTGCCTGCATCTTCCCCCACCCCCAACCTTGGTTTTGATGAATGTGTTGCTTTGTCAGCATGAATTAGCACTGTCTTGAGCAAGCACAAATGCAGCAGGTACTGGGGCAGCCTTTGCCCAGCAAGCCTGTTTCACTGTGTCGCAGAGGTGATAGACAATTAGTCCTGTTCCAGGCACAGAGCAGAGACTTCTAACCATTCGTGGTTACGTGACGTGGTTTTAGGAGAGTCAGCAAATGGCTGATGATGATAATTTATCAAGTCTGATTTTACTTTTAATCTGAATGTCTAGTTTGTGACAAAACCAGAAATATCTTTCCTATAATAATTTTCATAAAGCTTAGGGATGGAATAAAAGTGCCCCAAAAAGGCACAAATGGACTAAAGATATGGCTATCTGATCTTCTTGTCTTCCAAGCAGAAAGACGTTGGCTAGGGCTTAATGCAGTCTGCTGGCTGGTGATTCCCATAAGACTTGCCCACCCACTGCTCCGCAACCCCTGCAGAGCAGTGTCCTGCCTTCCTGTAATTTCTTCCATTTTTGCTTCAGGTTCTTTTTTTCCCAGAATGGTTACGGATACAATTAGATTTCTGCATATCCTTCTAAACAGTTGGATTTCTCAGTGAAAACGTGCCATGGATGAGGTGGTCAAGTATAAAACAGTTTTGTTTGGGAAGAGAGAGAGTTCTGCTTAGTCAAAATTATAGAAAAACAAGCTTCTTAAACCAAGCATTTCCACTCCAGTTAAATAGAAATGAGGAGTCAGCTGGGAAACTGAGCAGTCTTCATTGCAGAATCCCCATGAGAGACCTGTCCTCTCTATCTATCATGGTTCTTCATGTACTTGGTGTGTTTCAGAGAATTTAAAAGTAAGAGGTTTCTCAAGTTTTTGGGGTCAATCATTTCATGTGCCAAATAGAAGAAGAGACTCAATAGTCTCTCTCAAAAAATACAGAAAACTAAGAATAAAACAGCTGAAATTTCTGCTTTGTAACTTTAGGATGATAAGATATGACAGGAAAGATCCCCGTTCTGTGAGGAACAGGAGCTGGACAAAATGACCAAACAAATCTATTCTTTCGTTTACATTCGTGACACCGAAGGATGTATATTCTCATGGGCCATTTCCACATTTGTAGCTTGTCATTGCTGGCTTACAGAGTCCCCTCTTGTTGAACTGGTGAACTCAATGGGGTGCTGCCAGTTACGGAAACCCACCCGGGCCGTTGCCTTCAGTCTCTGGCTGAAGGAGAAAATTGCCATTGGGCACAAAAGCTAGAAAAACACACTGGCCGCTCTCTCTGTCAGTATAACAGACACCAAGAGATTTATTTTTGTTCCTGATTGTAAATCTTTCTCAGCTCCAGCCAACAAGATGTGCATGTCCTGAAATGTCAAGCACTCAAGTTGTCTTCCTAATCATTTGTGCTGTGAAAATAGTGCATTTCATTTTCAGAGGCTGTAAGAGATTACATTCGAAAAGTCTTTAAGTAAACACTTCCTCCTGGGATCGTGATCTCATTCAAACTAAAAAATGTACCAGAATTTATGATGTATTTTAATTACTATTCTTGGTACCACTCATTAGATTAGAAATTGATTGCCAGTTTCACAGTTTCCTTGTTAGATGACAAAGTGCTTATCAAGGTGAAGCAATGCAAAACTGTTACTATATATTCCACAGTTTGGGATGATAAAAAGGCATGCTTTTTGTTGTGGTATTCATGTTACAGTTGTTATTATAATCCATTGCTGATTGTCTTTTTTGTTTAAAGTTCACTCTCCCCCATCCATGTAAGATTATACCATATTTTTGTATAAGAAGAGAGAAATTGGCTTTGCCTGGTTTATGCTAGCAATCTAAAAGGCATTACTGCAACCATCAAAAATGCGTTTCATTGAACTGAGAACATCACAAACAGCTATCCTAAAGATTTAAGGGGTGTGATGCAAAAGATCCCTATACATAAAGGTGTTTCTCAAAATCTTTTTTCTCTCTCTAATCCACAGTGTGACAGCGAGAGTGATATTGACGATAAGGTAAGACTGAATTTTCTTCCTTCATGTTGTTTACTAGCTTGGAAATACCCTCATAGTCAAAATAAGAATGAATTTGAAAATATTTTTCCTCCAGTCTTCATGTCAAGTTTAAAAATATCTATAACTGAATGAAAAAAACCCATTGGATTGGGTTCTCTGTGGTCTTCACTAGGGTTGGTTTTTTACAGAAAAGAAACTTCCATTAACATAATAGTCTTTCTTGATTATTATGTGAGCATTTGTTGAGACCCGAATCATAGTGTCAGTGCTGTTTCACAGGAAGTCTCCTCTGATGACTTGTCAGGAGCCCATATTTTATTTATAGCAACCTTTGAAGATGTCAATTTTGTAATCAGTTTAGAAGATGGGACAACTGGTATCTACCCTCAGAGGCAGTGTGGTAACTGTCAAGGAGCGTTTTGTCATGTTGCATGCATATTTATCACAGAACAATGATTTTCCTGACCTTCTTTGGGATGCAGAGGTTGGTCGTTGAAAGGGTGTAGTTTTGTTAGGAATTTTGCGTTTCGCCGTTACAAGGAAAGCAGAGAAGTTGACTTCGTAGCAACAGCTGCACCGCGCTTTTAAGCATCAAATGTATAAAAGACTTGTGTATCCCTTGCTGACTTCTCTTCTGGCAGATCCAGCTTGGCAGTCTCAGGTTAGATCTTCATCAAACTTTTATTATATTTTGGCTGTCCAGTCTCTTGCATTCATTCATGAGAAACTGTGGCACAGAGGTTTCTACTGGATCAGCATTACAAAAGTAAAGGCTGACTTCAGATAGCCCTGTCTCCTTGGCAGCACACTTGGCTCCAGCCATATATCGGAGGTTACCATGAGTTCAAGAGACTGCACTAAAAGCTTCTCTGGTTGTCTTCTTTTTTTTTTTTTTTTCCCCAATATCATTAGAGCTTGGGAAACATTAAGGTTTCTTCAACAACTTCTTTTAAAAATCACATCAGATACCAAATATCTCTGGAGTATGGGAAAAGCTGCGTTTTGAGATGAAGGCTTAATTATGAGAAACTTTTAAATCATATATGTTGAATGAAAGATACTGTACATGAATTTTTATTTTATTTGTGTATAAATATATCGAGTCACTCCCTGAAACCACCACCTGAGTTCTGTTTCTTACAAGGTTACAGAGCAGCGGAGCTGATGGCAGGGGTGTTGAGGGTGAAAAATTATTCCTTAAAAGCTTAGATACCGTGGGGTTAAAGCATTTCTTAGACTGCCCAATCAAAGAAAGTAAAAGCAATCACTTAGAAAACTGTTTAAAGATCTGCCAGTCAAACCTCAGATGAAGTTGTAAGTGACATGTAGTTTTATTATACAGCTATGCTATTAATGATTATCTAAATTACACTGGTAGACCCAGCTAGCGGCATTACATCTGAGACTGACGTTTGTTAGATTAGGTTTGACTTCACCTTGTAGAGAAGAAATTGAAATCTGAACAACATTGATTAGCTTTCAGAATGTGGGATCTGAGGTTACCTTCAGAGGAAGCAGCATTGTGTTTGGCTGGTAACTTACTGTCCTTTACAGCAAATGAAAGGCTATTATAGTGTTCCTTACCATTAATATGGCATTTCTTTACATATCTATAACTGTAGTTTGACCTTGTAGGCTCACATATTTCCCAGCTACGTTCTCCTTAAGGTGACTCCACCTTAATAATCACATTTCTTTTCTTCATAAAGAGAGGAGTACAAGATCATCATCTTTCTGTCTCTTGCCTGATCTGTAGAGACATGACATCGATTCTATTAAATAGGTCTCTGGAATTAAGTGAGGTTGCTTTTCTTGTCAGCAGAGACGTGTACACATGCATGTAAAAAGGGTGAAGAGGCTTCAAACCTTTCATGGGGATAATGTAAATGCAACATTGCCTTCCAGTTGGGGAACACAAGAGCAGCCTGACTCTGTTGATACCTGACATACTGTACTCCCTTGAAAACACATTCCATATGTATCTAAAACTTAACCTGGGTGATGCAACAAGGAGCTATAAAAATATTGGCATGAACATCCTGAGGGATTACGCTGAAGAGTGTTTTTTTTTCCCCTTCCATGTGTTGGCAAAATATATCTTCTGATGATGTTCTCTGGCTATTGCAGCCAGATGGAGTATTCATATACTGTCGAGCCCAGCATCAGGCTTCCCGTATTCCATGGCGGGTCGGCTTCATTTCACAGCTCTGCAGCACAACCCTGCTTTACTGCACGGTCAGCAAGAAACAGCTTTCTCTAGGTACACCTACACACGCTGGCGCTGATGAAGGGCAGAGCAGGAATTACTAATGTACTTTTGATTTGCATAACACTTTTTGTTAGTCATAAACAGCAGATCACTGTCGTCTGTATAGAACTCATGAGGAAAGCAGACAAAAAAAGTTCATGTACAAGTACAAACTGAGTCACTGGCAGAGCTAGAACCAAAACTGAAATTTTCCACCTCCTACTTCTCTCTCTGTACCGTGCTACTAATTATCTGCTATTTATCTGGTTCATAAGTATGTGTGCTATTGAGCGCTGAGTGTTTTAAAACATAGACGTTAGAGTAAAATTGAGGCTTTATCCTCACTGCACTGAAAAATATAAACACACTCCTGATGGTTTTGGTTTTCTCCTTGTGCAGTGTTGTGCAGGACTCCAGGGGAGAAAAGTAATTGAGCATAGTCAGTGCTATGTATGGTGTATCAGAATTGAGGAGCCATTACTTTGGTGCAAGGTACAGCTTCACAGCAGATTCTGAGAGTGTTTCCAAACTGTGCTGCTGTTTTTAATAATCAGAGAAGAGGAGCTCAAGGCTGGGGACTTGTCCAACCCATCTACTTTCTGAGAACTGTCTCTGGCCAAGTATAGCCTTTCACTTCTGCATCACTGATGAAATCTCAAAGGAAGTAAGTGGGATGATACTTTCTCACACCTATCATTCTGTCACCACATGCTTCTCGAAGAACTGTTTGAAACAGCCAGACTAATAAAGTGAGCTGTCCAGCCATTTAACCAAGCGAGGAGCTTAGCAAATCATGCGTTCCCAGAGATGGAAATGCAAATCTTGTTTCTTTTACTGTATATTTATTGAAGGACATTGGTTTGGACTCTGCAGCTGTTGGGATTACAGCGTAGTTTGTCGAAGCTGTGAAAATGATACTGAGCTTTTTGTGAGGGAGGAGGGAGAGAAAGGGAGTTAGTCTGATAATCGTATTACACTCTCTCTGCACTGTGCAGTAGCTGCGATGTGAGGCTCACGGTCCATAAACATTGTTACTGAAAATATATACTTCCTTTAATAGCAACAACAGCATTAACAGATAGCAATTACCCTTCATTTTCAGGAACTATAAAGTCTCCATTAATTCAAGATTTATGTAGTTATAGCATTTAGCACAGGAATAACACCACAGAGAATTGGTTTATACACATGTAATGAGAGAGCTTATGGCATACTTTAGTGAACATTAACATAATAGAGTAATATAAACCATCAACAGTTCCACTTATTGTCTCTTACCTGCTTTAGCATCACTGTGAAAAGTGGCTAGCAGCTTGGTAATGTGCTCTGTTAAATGGTGTTCTGCAGAAAGCCAAAAGTCAACTCATGTAAAACAAGGGAATGAGTAATCTCTGCTCGTTACTCCAAAATGTTGCTCTCATTTTTTTTAATAACAGTGTTCAAGATTGCATTAAAAAAAAAAAAAAGCCTGTTTCTTTCTTTAGAAGTAATTCGGTGTTCATGTTCTTTTAGTCTTGGACTTCTGTCTGCTGTGTGCAAAATTGTGGGTTGTCAGCTTAATTACATGGCCCCGCAGTGCAAGTGAGCTCTCCAAATCAGGGGTTAGATATCAGGCATTCCTTCATATAATGTGCTACTAAGTAAGATGCACCAAAAATGACTCTATTTCTAAGTCGAATCACTATTTACCATATATTCGTTTTGTAGTTTATGTTTGTGTTTTAGCTGTAGCAAACCTTTGAAACTGAGAAAGATACATCCAAGATGGATGCAAAAAGTTTTGAAGTCAGGTTTCTAAACCAATGTTTTCACCTTCCTTTCTGCAGCAGCACAGTGAGCTTATTAGGCCCTGCTTGCGGCAATGTGAATTCAGCCTTATCATGCTGTTTGCTGTGCTTATTTCTGAGTCCCAGCAGGTACCTGGAAGCGTGCAGCAGCACATGAGCAGGTGTGATTTAGCACTTGGTACATGGGAGAAGAGCAAGAGTGCTGTGATCAGCCTGTGGTGGAGTGGGTTCCCGTCCTGCCACGTGCTGTATGGATGCACAGTAGCTCGTGAAGGGACTCGAAGGGGTGTGGCGGGGGGTGGGCACTGTTAACAGCAGCACTGTTTCAGGATGTCAGCAGCCTTGTTGTTGCCCAGCTTTGGTTTTGTAGGTATTAAGGTAAAGGGGAATGTTTTAGGAGGCATTTGAGAGGGAAAATCCGGTATCCTCATGACTGTGAATGGGAAGTTACTCTCTGTAGCAAAAGGCACGGGTGGTCAGTAGTAGTGAGGTGCTTGCTTGAAAGTTTAACAAGGGGGTGATCAAGTCAGATCAGTGAGAGATGAACGTTTACATCGACACAGAGTGTCACTGTTGGGAAGAAGAGATAAGCTGTGAAAGAGTCGAAACAGGAAGGAAGTGGGAAGTTGTATGGGGAGCAAAGTCACGGACTAGGAAAATTATCTTGCAGCAGCTTTTTCCTTGGTGGAAGGACGCTACTGCTGGAAGCTTCTTTCCATCTGATAAGTCTGTTGTTTCCGTGAGGCTGGAAGTTTAGTTCCCACTTCAGGTAATCTATTATTTGCTGTTTTTGAAGCCTGCCCAGTCCATGGTCCCCAAATTGGTTTTATCCATCATTATTGTCCCTTTCTCTGAGAAATGAAACATGGTACTTTTCCAGCAATCTCGATTCTTACTGGTTGCAGCAGAAGGGAGAGATCAAACTTAGAATTGAAGGCAGGCTTTCACATGGCAGTATTTGCACTTCTGTTAGCATTACACTTCAATCTATGACAGTTTTCAGCTGTCACTTAATAAGGAGAAGTCTCCATTTGCCTGTTACTTCCCAGCTGGGTTTTTAGGCAGTATTTAAGTGGACCTTTTACCATCGTATGCTCTTGCTTACAAACAGCAGTGCTGAATGCAGCTGCAGTAGCCTGTGTCTGGGCTGTTGCAGGCTGAGCAGCATGCAGTAATGTAGCACATGTACACATGTGTACACGTATGTGCATAGAATCAGTGTCTCTTCCAAGGTTTAATTCTTATAGACTGAAAACCCTGTGATGCGGAGTGAAAAAACTGAGAAAACTGACTCCCATGTAACAATGACTGGGTAAAGGTGGTTAGTCCTCTTAATGGAAGATAGGCTCTGTTTGACAGATGTTATTAAAAACAGATCTGCTTTTTAAACAATATGAAAATACTGAATTTAAAATAACCTCGTAGCTCTTGAAAGATTTGAGTGCTATAAACAGACAAACGTAATGTTGTTGCCAGCACAGGAAGACAAAAATTCACCACTTGGTAAATTTATTTTATTTCATCATTCTCCGTGAACAGATTTACCAGCAAAATGTCATCCTACAAGCCCACTGCATGCCCAGTTCGCTCAGTCACTCTTTGGGAAATGCCAGACTTGGTGAGACTTGGCAAGCCCTTGGCTCCCGTCATTCCACACACCATGTGCAGAGAGCAGACGAAAGGTTCCCACTGAGGCTGGGAGCAATTCGGTTAGACCCTGTAAGCCCTTCCAGAGGGAAGGAGCCCTCCAAGTTGTCCTTCCCAGCAAAAGGGTCTACAATGCCAATAAAAAGTTTTAGTAACAGTGGCCCTTCTTGACCTTTGTATTTAAGTAAAACAAGAATACAACTGGAAAAAATAAACAAGACTCAAAGCTGCAGCACCAGTGTTCTCCCTTCCTGCTGAGATTTTTGGTTTTATTTTATCCAGACAGAAACTCAAATTTTAAGTACATTAGTCTCTATCTACAAGAAGCTGAGTCATCATGGTCTGTGGTGTCCATATTCATTCTTTAAAACGTAGAAAAAATATTTTCAACGCAAACAATGAGAAGAGCCTTTAGTTTGCTGACAAAAATCCAGCATTAAAACACATAAAAGTACCGAAGAGATCTTATGGAGAGCTCTTGAGCAAGACAGGATAATACCCATTCTGTCCCTGGCAGCCAGCACATCCCTGGCTCTCTGCTTTCTCTGTTGTTTAACATCTCCCTGTACCAGTTCCCCATCACTGAGCAGTTTCTTATCTTACCAGGGACCTTGTGAAGAAACTTTTAAGATCTGAGGCAACAGGGAAGAGAGCAGACTTGTACAGCTGTCTGCCCACATCAAGAAACACCATTATAGCATAGCCGTAAATCCACAGGGCTACCTGCACAATGGCAGTGACTCCTTGGAAGGTGATCAGTTAGAACACTAACAGCATAGTAGGCAGGTGATAGGAATTGGCAAATGAGTTAGGCAATTTGATTAATTAAATTGAGTGATTTAATTAACCATAAAGATGCCAAGGAGATGAGGGGTTTGGAGGATGCATACTCCGATAGCTGCAGTTGCAGGCCTTCCTTTGGCTTGCAGAGTTTCTCATTACTGTATTCCCATTGTTTTACTAGGTTAAGTAATACAAAAGAGCAGAGCATGCAACACGGTGTGTCCTCTACAGGCATAAAGGGTACAACTCAAGGATGACCCAAGAGTCAGCTTTGGGTTTTGTAGCTTTCCTGTAATTTTTACTTCTGGGCCCACTTTGCAATAAAATCCAAACTAGGTTTCACTGCAGGAATTTTCCGGATATGTAAGAGGCAGTAACAACATTTGGTAGTAAAGACCAGAAGTAATGTCTACCTGACCTTGCTTGGGAATTCACCGTTACCTAAAGCATCATGATTGAACTGGGTATTCTTTTGCCTGGGTGAGTCTCCTAACACTTCTCAGCTGCTGCTCTTGTCTGCAAAATCAGTAAGGGGCTTTGCCGTGGCACCCTGAGTCAGGGGAGATGTTTCAGCTAGTGCTGCCCAGCCTTTGCTGGACACCCTCAAGGGCAGGAGTCCCTAAGAGCTACAGTCCTGGCTTTCTGCAAACACAAACCAAAGGGAGGTACTTTTTAAACTGAGAAAACTCAAAGCGTGATAGATTAAGGTAAAGGTTTGTAAATAAACCTCCCTCTGCTCCCTGCAGGGCCGTCCTTTAGTTCTGGTGCTGGCAGCAGTACAGACACACGGGCTCTTCCCAGGCAGCAAGGAAGAGTCTTTGTCTTCCATTCACCTGTGAGCCTTCAGCTCCGAGTCTACCCAGGAGTCAGTCAGTCATTTCTCGTGGTGTAGGCTGGCTTCCTCCCACATCTCCCACTCCTTCCTCATCCCTTGCAGCGCTGCAGAAGCCTCTTCCAGCAGAGCAGGCTCTGTTCCTCCCCTCACTGCACCTGGGATGGGAAAATCAACCTTCCTCCGCTCTGCCCACCCTTGCTGCTCAAAGCAGTACCTAGCACACCTTACCTGCAAGCATGGTAGTTTCCCCTCATCACCAAGCTCCAGCTAGAATATCACTTCTGATTCCATATTAGTGAATATTAACTTCTCTGTATGTACTGTAAGGATTGTGTAATTCCAGTTAGTATTTTATACTTTTTAACATTTCTAGATGGTCTTTTTAATACCAAGTTCTACCCAGCTGCATTTTTCTTGAGAAGTAAAATGTTCTCCCTAGCAAATGGCTCACATTTGATTTTGTAGTGCCTGAAAATTCAACCTGAAAGCTTCACTTGATTTCATTCTTGGCTTTTGAATAGTCTTCCATAGTTTCTGCATGTTGATGGGTTTTCTCCAATTTTCTATAATATCTGTATGATTATCCGAGGGATGTGATTTTACGTTTTAGTCAAAGCTGGGTGTAAGTTCAAAACAGAGCAGTGACTTTAAGGAAGCTTTTGTGAGTTCTTGTCTGCGTAAGGCAAGACAATGAGTCCCGTCAGGATGAGTGCAGGTCAAAGCAAATGCTGCGGTTTGGATTTGCAGTGCACACCGTTGCACGGCTCCCATCAGCGCTGTGTCCAGAGTGTCAGAAACGTCAGCAGTTCTGTTTGATCATATCCACTAATGCCCAGTTTTCCAGTTTTCAATGGGTCAGACTGAAGTACCTCAAACACTCCCAAAAGGCTTGGTTTCCCCAGCGTACAGACCGACTTAACAGCTTCTATTTCCTTGGCCTTTCCCGCACCTGTGTCAAAATTAGTTGGAGATCTTTGCCTAAATCTTTGGCAGCAGCTGACTTAATTTGTGGTTTACTACTCCTGACAGTTTATTGGGGAAGCAAAGCGCGCCTTCATCTCCAATAATAAACAGCCCACCCGCCGACACTTTGACAAACTTAATGGTTTTTTTATACAAAAATGGACAGACTTAATGTTTCGACTGTAGCGATCATCTGTCCTGATCTCCTTAATGAAATTAGATTAAGTGCACCTGGGAAAATGCTGAGACGGCACATTGCCTTCATCACCTTCCTTAATTTAAAACCAATTTGCGGGGAAAATATCCTCTGAAGCTGAGGGAGGCAGAGAGAAGGGGGAGGGAAGGGGGTTTTAAAATCTATCTGGATAGCTACTGGCAGTTTTAATTCCTTTCCCTGCTGGCAATGTGAAATATTAACAGCCTTAAGAACTGAGAGTTTAAAGACTTAGTAACCTTTTTGCCTTTCTTAGGGGAAAAAGAAGCAAACCAAACTCTTTACCATCAGAATCAAGTGTACATGCTGAGGCTTGGAGGTCGGGCTGGGCGGGGAAGAGGTATCTGTCTGAAACAGGAAAGTTCCTTCTTCCAAGAGCTAGTCTGTGTTTTCCTAAAATACACTGTAACGGCTAGATGTTGGTGATGCTTACTGTCTGCTCTTACCTTGATAATGATTTAGTTCTGTAGAAAAATAATAATATGCCCACATTGCTGTGAAATCAGCTGCAATATGTACAATATAATATGATCTGAAAATGATTGCAAGTGTTCCTTGGGCTCATTCTGAAGAGAGCAAGAAACATGTCTTTTTAATTAAAAATAAAATGTTGCAAAGAGAAACCATAGCTATTTTTTTCCATGAAGGGTGATTCTTTTCTCTCACTCAGACTCCACTGATGGAAAACACACTAATAGTTAGCTCAAGATCTTCTGCTGGTGAGGTGGTCAGAGAGTAGTCTGTGATAGGCTGGAAAGTCACTTCAGAGCAGAGTTTTAAATATTTGCAGCCTTTGTCATTTGGACTATCACAGTCCAAGCTCAACAGTGCAGTAGGTTTATCTGTTTTCCGTCTCAGATTTCAGAGTTGCTGGAACAGTAGTGTTTGTACTGGAGATGGGTGCTTTCTGCTGCTCGGAGATGCTTTTTTTCATTTGCTTAGAGTCAGCTTTGTTCTTCATGAAAGCTTTCATAGCCCAGGTTCTGCAGAGATATCCATCTTGTGTCTGGCCACGGTCAGGAACACCCTGAACCCACACCGAAAGGAAAGTCCGACATAACTCAGTGCTCTAGAAACGTCTTGCAGCAGACGTGGATTTTGTTATGATCATCACTCACATTCCTTCAGCTACTAGTGACAGCCACGCAGAACCTCAGTCATGGTAACCTTTGAAGAAAATGTTATTCAGAGTAACCATGTTGAAAGTCCCAGTTAAATTATATTTATTAGTGAAGGTGGAGCCCGATTTTCAAAAGTACTCCGCACCCTAATCAAAGTTAGCAGGATCAGTGCATCCCAAAATCTGTTCAGCCGTCTTCATCCACTTGACTGGTCCTATCACTGGAACTCCTTATGTAAGTGGGAGTTTGCATGAGTAGCCCAATTGCTGTCAATGAATAATTTAAATGATTTAAGCCTCAGACATGCTGCTTAATAATGAGAGGAATCAGCCCCATATGTCCTTGTCCATAAAGACTAGAAGATGGGGACAAGTCACTTTTAAATGGGATTCATTTATTTTTTAAATGGAATCGTGATAAGTGTTTTAAAGGTAATCAAGCATGTGTAGCTATCCTGAATATTATAAATATAAAAGAACATTAGCCTAAAATTGAAAGGGTTCCCATTCATATATAAACTCAGTTAAGGGTATCGTGTGAGGATAAAAGTGCAGAGTAATCTTTTATAACTGACAAAGATTTTAAAGTGTCTATTCTTTTTATGAATTGCCACAAAGGTGGCTGAAGTGACCAATATGTGTTATACATGTCACTGTATATTATGGACACTCAGATCCTGGTTACTGAGTGACTGCAGTCACATTTCCCCTCTCTAAATCTTCAGATAACCTCACCCTACCTGCAGAAGGTGAAGTTGAAGAAAGTAGAATTTTTTGTATCGTGGTTATTGAGTTTTTTCCCCTAGAAAGGTGTTGTACATTCACCAAAAAAGTTTCCCTTCCGTTCTTGTATATTTAGTTCCCTATTTTTGTGAACAGTTGAGTTTCTTGTCCTAGCTTTCAAGATCCTGTGCCACACTACCTTTTCACATCTCTGTTTTTGTCTGACGGCATCACTCGCACCTCCTCTGCTTCGCCTGTGCTGCTGACCTCTGGGCTGTAAGCCGGCAGTCTCTCCTTGGTGGTTTTCTCCACTAGATAGGCTACCAACAAGGATAACAATCTGTGGTTCTTCACCACAAAGCTTACCCAATGTTGTACGCAGGACAGGGTGCATTTAGTGGTCGTTTGTATTTACTGCAAACGTTACATTTTAGGATCCGTAAGATTGTGTGTCCTCCTATGGAGGAGATGACCTGGCATTTCACGGTCACTCCTGGAGTACAAATAACACACAGAGATGATTTGTGAGCATGTTTTATCCAAAATCTTTTAGGAAATTGAATAAATATGATTATTAGCGTTTTCCACTGAAGAAACTGAGGTCAGAGAAAATGCAGCTTACGTGCTGTCCCAGAGTCAACCAGTCAGAAGTGTGGGACACAAATTCCTGGTGGTCTTGTTCAGCTCTGTGCTCTAACCCCTCTCCATGCGAGTCTGGATTTCTGATTGTGCTGTTTCAGCCAAAACCAACCCTTGGATGTTTGCCTTCTACACCCTGACTGTCTTTCTTGGTGATGGACGATTCCTGAAATAATAATTACCTAATAAGTATTTTTATTTTGCTTTGTTAAGAAGTCATAAAGTTTTATGCATTACATTGAAAGTCTTATTCTTTTTAAGGCATTAGAGCCTGTTTCCCTAACTTCATCAGGGAAATGTCTTTTAAGGTGCTGGAGTATCAAGAAGTTTCTTGGATGGCTGTTTCCTTTGAACTCTTAGCACACAGAGATGATTTGTGCAACTGCGACAAATTAACAGGTGGCTTCGGAGAGGGAGAGCAAGGTTGGAAAAAGTGACAGCTGCTTGGTGTACATGTCTGTGTTTAGTCAAAACAATCACAGAATCATTTAGGTTGGAAAAGACCTTGGAAGTCCAACCATTAACCTAGCACTGCCAATTCCACCACTAAACCATGTTCCTCAGTATCACATCTACACATCTTTTGAATACCTTTAGGGATGGTGACTCAACCACTTCCCTGGGCAACCTGTTCCAATGCTTGACAACCCTTTTGGTGAAGACATTTTTCCTAATATCCCAATCTAAACCTCCCCTGGCGCTGCTTGAGGCCATTTCTTCTTATCCTACCGCTTGTTACTTGGGAGAAGAAACTGACACCACCATCATTACAACGTCCTTTGATGTAGTTGTAGAGAGAGATAACGTCACCTTATCATAGCAGATCAGGTTAGTCAAGCAGGACCTGCCTTTCATAAACCCATGCTGACTGGGCCTGATCACCTGCTTGCCCTGCATGTGCCATGTGATGGCACTCAAGATGATCTCCATAACCTCTTTAGTTCCCAGCTCCTCCTTCCAGCCCTTTTTGTAGATGAGCAACACAGTTGCTAACTTTTGGTCAACTGGGACCTCCCTGGTTAGCCAGGACTGCCGGTAGATGATTGGTGAGAACTTCCACCAGCTCCCTCAGTACCTTTGTTCTTAGTTATCCTCAGACTTTGGAAGTCTTTGCAACTCTGGCTTTGTTTCTGTTTCATGCATCATCACCAACAGCTCAAACATTCAGAAATCAGCTCATGGCAGGACAATAGTTGATGATGCACAGTACAAACCAGATGGAAGGGCAAGTTGTCTTAGATAAGTAAAAACCTTTCATTTAAAAATCAAAATAAATCTAACATATAGAAGGAAGCAAATGGCAAACGGGCTGCATATGAGAGGAGACAAAGAGTCGCCCTTCACAGCGACTGTTCACAGAGCGAGACGCAGACGCGTGCTCACCCCAGCACAGATAACAGCAGCAGGGACCTGCACCAGCAGAGGTCGAAGAAGAAGGCTCCATGCATCTCAGCCCACGTGCCACGGCAAGGCTACCACTGGTAGTTGTATGGGCTGCCCTATGCCCACCACGGCCCTCCACCTCATGGAGGTCAGCCCCAGTCATGCACTGGGATGAGAGGCGAGGAGCACTTTCAGCATCCCCTCTCCGAGGCAGCCGCTCCTTTGAGGAGCTGGCGGCGGTGCAGGCACAGACACGCAGGCCGCTCGTGGCCAGTTGTGGGATTTACTTTGTGGCGGTGTGTTCGTTTCATCCGTCTGCGTGGGAATGGCAACGTAGGCTACAGCTGGCTAAATTTCTGGGGATGAGTTTTGCACAAAATTACTTCCTTATAGGGGACAAATCTGCAGTTCTGCTCCTGGCTGTGGACGGTTGTTCGCTATTGGACCCATGGAGGAAAAAGTGGCAAAGAGAGTAGAAAACTACTCTGAGTGAGAAAAAGGCTGATGCCGCTTGCACCGAGGTGATTGTAGCGTTCCCTGTCCATACTGAGATATGGGGGGAAGGCGAGAAGCATGCCTGCTGCCTAGATGAACAGTTATTTTTAGTAGCACTGTAAAGTCAATTAGAACTAAAGCAGATCTATATTAAAAGTTAATTCATACTAAGAATAACACTTCTCTAGCTACCCCTTCCATCTGGAAACAGGTGCAAGTCCATCTGCGCTGCTTCCTTTTCATGTGGTCCCGTGCAAAAAAGGGATATTTTAAAGCCATCTTATTAGCTTCAAAAGTTATTATACCCCATCTTCTTAGCAAGTCTGTAACATCACTGGTGTTGAATTGATTTGTCAGTGCTGCCAGTTTGCATTGCCGTGGATGTAAAGGAGGCAGCTACAATTCTGGGCTGCCCAGATGGTGACAATATCCCGTATAATAGCTGTGCTCGAAAACATTTCCAACAGGACTGTAAGCCCCCGTGTTCATCAGACCCCTTCGGGTTATTAACTTCACGGTTACCTCCTCCCTTTTGGCCCCATCTCCTTGTTGTCTTCCTCTGCCCTGTGGTTTCTTCTCAAATCAATAGTATTTGATGCAGATAAACAACACAAAATGGATTAAATGGAGATGCAAAAGGTGGTTACTTGCCTCTCCAACAGCACTCTTCTTCCCCCGTTCCACAGAATGACTGAGCAATGCTAAACTCTACTTATGTACCCAAGTCTCCTCTGCTTCAGTTTAAATACATGCTGAAGTGCTGTGGGACAGCAGACTAAATGTGCCCTGGTGCCCTGCTAAAATGAGACCTCAGTTTTCACTTGTTCCCAAACATACCGGTCCTACCAGCATTGGGAGCGCGTTTGGAGTCCAGAGTGTAGCAGCACAGGCAGCCGTTTCCTGTGGCTGATTGCAGAAGCTCGCTGTTCTCTGACCTTCAGCTGTCACCGTGTCTCAGGCTTGTACCTTAGGCAAAATTCCTATTCATTGTGCCACTGTAAAGAGCAAACATTTGGGGGGTAAAATAACTGCAGCGAGTATCAGATAATGTAGTTCAAGTCCATGGCCTAATTCTGATGATGTTGTTTAAGACATTATTTTCTCATTATCCTTTGTGAGCTGAGCTTCAGAGCTCTCCATTAAAAATAACAGCAGTGACTTGAATTAATTGGTTAGAAAACATTTCTTCTCTCAGCGATGTTCCACAACAAAACCTAGGGAAGCCAAGAAAAATGCTGACCCAAATTTGGAAGAAGTTTTGTTTAGAGGCCTGAAGCCTCCACGTTGCTCTGCAGACAAACGCACACGTATGTGGGGCTGTTGTAACTGCCTTGGTTTTACAGGAAAAGCAGCCAGGCGGGCTGCAGGGCTCGCAAACAGTTGTTCGCCAGATTCTGATTTATTTGACAGCCTCCATAATAAAGTAACTATTTGTCTAACTCTTCCTGATTAGTCTGAAGAGGTCTGCCAATCTGAAGAGGATTGACTAGTCAGGAAACCACTGGTATTTTGCCTTTTTTTTTTCTGTTTTTCCTTTTTTCTTTTTTTTTTTTTCCTGAAGGGTTGTGATATTATTTGCAATAATTTCTCCTTTATTAAGTTTGGCATTTCAAAATAATTCACTGCTGCAATGTGAACATTTTCCACATCAACAATAAGTCTATTACGGAGAAATTTACAAAAACAAAATGACTTCATATTGCTTGCAGATGTATTCTGTAAAAATAATTGTTTTTCGCTAGATTTTAATGTTTCTAGGCCTTTGTAAACATAATGCCTAAATACTTTTATTCAATAAACGAGACCCATTCAGTAATTACTTGCACATTTGAAGTCCAGTAAATAAGGAGCAGATTTTGACCAAAATCTGTGTATCATTTAAACCGCTTAGGTCACAGCCCTGGGGTGGAAAAGAACTGGTGAGAAACTTGTGTTTTCAGAAGTGGAGAACTGTGACTTCAGAAACCAAGACAAATAAGCCCCATTTCTCTTTAATTAGTGGATTTCTGCTTATGGGGCAGGCTTTCTTTATTCTTGGTTCAGTAAAGCTGGGAACTCAAAGGAGGCTGGAGATGTTAAGCGTTCCGTTCTCTGCATTCTTTTTATAGTCTGGGGATACCAAAGTCCTTCAGGCTCCACTGGAAATCCCGTATTTTTTCCTTGGGTGCGTTCTTTTCAGGTTGGAAACAGCATTGGGCATAGATAGAGAAAATGCCCATGTGCGTGCGGAGGGGAAATTGTGGCTGATGTCCTTAACTGTGTGTCTTGGTTTTGTGTGTACTAGGTCTAGTATATACCAGTTTTTAAAAGCCAGCAGTATGGGAGACCTTATTGAAGCTAGAACCGAGCTAGTAAGCGTCTTGTGGTCATAAGCTTGGGGGAACTGTCAACTTAAAACAAAACAAAAAAGGCAATGCATAAATAATTGGATACTACTTGTCATGCAAGAAAAATAACTTTCAAAGCAAAGTAGAATCCAGAAATAAAATAGAAATAAAACTAAAAACAAACAAATACCACATTCATTGTAATTCCTGTGTGAGACATGTTTGGTGGAGTCCTTAAATCAACCATCTCTCATCATGCCTTATGAAAGTTAACACCAAATGAAGTATTCTCTGTGGCGGTTTGTTTTCCTCTACAGATATTTCACAAGGCATGGAGACCTTTTAATGGAATCAAGAGGGGCAAAATATCTCAGACAAGGCGATTTAAAAGATAACGTGTAGTTTTTCCTTCGACTTTGTTACTTTTTCTCTAGACACTGTGTTCTTATGCATGAAACTCCTTCGAAGGCAGCAATAAAATTCTCTTTAATTTAAATATTACCAAGATTTCAACTAGTATCAGAAAGAATACACCTCATTTTCCCTTAGGCCACCATGGTCCTTTAACACAGAAGTGCTGGTAAATAGTGGGAAAGTAGCCTTTCGTTTGATAAAGAAGGTGGGTGCAGGAAATGAGCAGTCATCTCTCATGGCTCTAGGAGTGTGGGAGACACAACGGGTCGCACTGACCCTGTTCCTAGTGATAAATCATGAAAAGCAAACCCTTTGAGAAAAGCCAGCTTTGTGTATATCAGTCCTTAACGTTTTGCTCCTGTGTATGGCAGTGTGCTTCCCTGCCATCACAGGTCATCCCCTGCCAGCTTGCTCCATGTCTCAGTCCTTCTCCTTCTCCCCCTCCTATCCAAAGAACAACAACCCTAAAACCCCATAAAGCTTTGCAGCTGTTTTCACACATAATTAAATCGTCCTAGGTAATCCTTGCCCGGTGGCCTTTCGTACAGTGGTGAGGGAATAGCGTTGAAGCCACCGCCGTGATTTGATTACTGGGATTCCTGTGCCAATCAGCCACTCCACAAAAGCAGCTGTGATGTTTCCAGGGCTCTGTAAAGCTTCGCACAGGGAAGAGCCATTCCTCGTAGCAGCTGCCTCTGCCTGCACAGGGTGAAGGACACATGCAGCAGGGAGAAAATGGCTTTGGACTCTTGGCAGGTGCCTATGGCTTGGATGATGTCCAGCCTGTAGCAGGCCCTACAGCCAGTGGCACCACCAGGCACAGGGGAGAGAGTAGTTTCTACTTCTGTAGCAGCCACCTGTGATGGGCTTTCTCATGGGCAGAGGTTTATACGCATCTTTGACCTCGGCAAAGGGTGGAAGAGAGACATTAAGACACAATAAGGTGAAAGGTGCGAAGTTACACAGCTAGAAATGATCCTGAGCCCAAAGGTGTAATCTTATTTGTGTTCAGTTAGAAGAAAGGCAAGTCAAACCAGGCAGACTTGGTCAGAAGCACAACAAAAGCTCTATGTGAGTTATTACAAGCACTGCAGTGTTTCCTCTACCTGTAGCTGATCAAACGCTTTAGTTAACGAAACAATCCTGTTCAATTTTGCACATCTTTGTGTTTTGCATAGGGAAGTGTGTCTGTCTGAAGTGAACCCTGCCTTGGATCCCTGTTTCTCACAAATACAGCACAATCTCCTGGTTTGCAAGCTTCAGTAAGATATTAAGCAGCAGTGATTACTGAGTACTTACATTGCCCCAGAAAGGCCCAGAGTGATTTGGGAAGCACAATCTGGCAACATGTCTGTCCCTCAAAATTTTAGCTCCTGCTCAAATTCTATAGGCCGTGTCACGTAACAATGCCAAAACAAATATTTAAAAACAATTGTTTTAGGGGGGAATCTTGCCTGTGAACCCTTGCCTGATGAAAATCTAGATGGGCTACTGTGATCTTTTGCGTTTAGAAACTCCCTTATTGGTTTTGTTTTTATTTATCATTATCACATGGCCATGGATGTGCCTGCTCTACATCTGCATACCTGCCTCTCCTGTGCCCTAGCTTTTGGGTCTTATTTTATCAGATGCTTTGTGCCAAAGCATGGTGTGAAAAGAACTGAAGAGAAGGAAATAAAGGGTGTTTAAAAGTGAACCTTGAGCATCAAGAGCTTCAAGTTTCTTCAGGAGTCTGCAGAGGCTGTAGCATTTTTCATAGCAGGAGAGAGCTGGAAAGTATTCTTTACTCCAGGAAAATCAGTGTAACAGTCTCTCCAGATAATTTTATGTGCTGAGTACTGCCATGATACGTGCTCTTTATTATGTCTCTCAGCACACAGCACCGCTGCTGAAAGCACTTCCATTCACTTGTTATCTAATCTCTGTCATCAGAGGTCAATGGATACAGGCCACGGTCCTCCTTTGGCATATTTCCAAGCAAAAGCCCTGCACCCCTTGAAAGAGGCTATTTCAAATGGAGTGTAAACTGGGATTTGCCTCACACAGTGCCTAGGCGTCCGAGTTCTTCAAAGTTTCTTTCATAGGTCTATTTGCAAGAGATTTCTGAACCCTTGTTGCAGAAGAGGCTGTGCCTTAGATGCTTTGATAGCTGGTCTTGCATCTTTGTCACTGGTTTCCAAAGAAAGTTCTGTTGGGTGATGCTGGCAATCACGCTTGTATTGTTTGCTCTATCAAACACTCCAGCAGCTCCGGCCAAGGACCAGATCCCCACTAGTCTACATACTTCATGAAAAGGCTGCCCCCACTCCAGGGATAAAGCAAGAGAGAGGATGTGTGTGCTTTAAAGAGGTCCTATAAGTCAACATGGTAAGCAGTGGACTCGTCATACCCAAGAGGCCTAAGTGCCATCAATGCTATTGTCATGAAGGACAATCTTGAGGTGAATAATGAGGAGCTCTGTAGGGGTTAATGGCAGGGAGCTCCTCCCAGATGTGAGGGAAGGTGTGGAAGAAAGAAGAGAATGTGGGAGACTGGTCTCAACCTGTTCTCCTTTGCGGTTGGACATGCAGTTGCTCTCCAAACTGGAAAATGATGAGAGAAAGGGAGATGCAAAGGAGATTCAATTTTTTGTGCAGTAGCTGTGTTTTGTAATACGATGCAAACCTCTGTTTGTAGAGGAATAGTCCTCTACAAACAGAGGTTTGCATTGTAAGAACAACACGCGGGTGGATAGACTCTCCTGTAGTCTTACTAAATGTAAATGCACAGAGTAAGGGCACATCAGAGTAATCGGATTACCTAATAAATCACTGGATGTGGGTCTGTTACAGACAGGGAAGCCTTGAAGAGCACTCCCACTTCTTTAACTGCTACTTTAGCCTACTAGTAGGAATGGGGAGGTGTTGGGAAATGACATTTACAGTAGGAGGTTCAGAGGTATTGCTCATGAATCAGTGTTTCAGTGCATCCTCTGCTCTGGTCTGTCATGCAGTGAGGGGTTTTTATGAGTATTTTGTTTGTTCTTAAGATTTATTCCGAGCATCCTTCTGAAGCTGCCAAGGCAAGGTAAAAGATGCTTGTCTCTCTGTCTTTTTGTAAGCCTAAAGTTCAGGGTTATTTTCTAAAGGTGAGATGAGTATGTAAAATCTTGTCCGATACCTGCACAATTTTTTCCTTGAAATGACATCTGTCTCTGTCGTCTGCAGCTGACTTCATTTTCTGTTAGAAGCTTCTTACCGACAAGCTTTACTGGCATCCTGGATACACAAATTATCCTTGTTTATTTTGGGGGAGCTTGAGAGACATGTTCTCTTCAATCTTTACAAAGTCACAAACCATAGAGGTCTTTCCCACCTTCCTATAAACACTAGAAGAAGGAAAGCCAGATGTTAAGGTTGTCCTAAAATTTACTCCATGAAGCTCTGCTTTCATGTGCTTACAATCTCAACAAACTTCGTCATTGTGAATTTCTTTGTTAAGAATCTTCTTCAGCAAAGGGTGCTCTTCCACTTCTCCTCCTCACTGCCAGCAAAGTTCTGGAACAGAGAAGATGGTAGGTAGCGAAAGTAACATCCTGTTTAGCCTCATAGCTTTTCCGCTTGGTATCCAGCAGCGTGGGGGAAGATGGCAGATGCTGCAGGGTGTGGGTGTGGGACTGATGTGGTGATAAAGGAACCAGAGCCTGTGATGGGATTGCTGAGGAAACAGGGGAGAAAGAGTTTGAAAGCAAAAAGGATTTTACTACACAATTGAAGCATGTATGCAAAGGAGAGCTAAATTAAAGTTGTGTGGACGACGCTAAGTATTTCTTCCCCATTTTTTAAAAAATGCTTTACTTTGCAACTTTAAGCATTTTTTTTCATGCCTGGTTGTGTGGCACTTGAAATGAGTGAGACTATATAAAAAGTTAGTGTTACATTTTGTGTGAGCCAAAGAGCTATCCTAAAGTGAGAAGAAAGAAAGTGTTTATCAAATGCCTGTGTATGTTTTAGGGTGAAAACAGATGTTCTCTATATGAAACTTGGACAGAAACACAGTTTAGCAAAGCCTTCTCTCCCCTTTTGCTGCTGCTGTTAGGAATGTATCAGCCTTTCAGAGATCAGGTTCTGCAGATCATACAAACCATTGTTTTTTCGTAACAAGGTTTGCCAAGCTTGTCCCTGGTTGTAAACCTTTATTTCCTGTAATTTAAACAAATGATGCATTTCACAAGTGACTCAGTTCCTTAAAACAAAGACGTATTTCTGCTAGTTGACTAAATGGAAGTCTGGTTTGTCTATCCTGCTGCCTTTCCCAAAGCTTACTGCGTGGCCCATAATGCTGCATTCAGTTCTTCTCTCAACTACTCCCTGAATACTTCTGCAATCTCAAGCACAACTTGAATCTGAAGAAAGTGTTTGGGGAAGTTTTCAAGCCATTGATATTTGAGTGGGTTGGAAAAAATGAAAGAGGTTTTTTCTAGAACTAATGCTGCTTTCCAGAAGAGCAAGCATGTGTTTGAGATAATCTCTGGCTTTGTGTCTATACCAGAGTACTTAGAAAAATTAAAGCAAGTTGACTGAAACGATACAGCCAAAAGCCAAATGTAAGCGTCTCCACATGGAGGCTGCTTTTGGAGCCTAAGTGGCATTTCATTGCCGAACTGGGCTGTAGAGACCTAAAATTGTTTCGTGTCGTAGAACTGTTTTACCTCATTTGCCTTATCTTTGAACTTTTACTTGTCTTCTCTTACCTTTCTTTACTGTTCCTATATCTTGAGTGCCATAACACTTGTCTGAAAGCTCCGATTCTTGCCTCTAGTTACCACTCATTCTTCCGTCTAACCTGTCTGATGACCCATTAAGCAATTGGTTTTAATTAGCAAGCTAACTACTAGTTTGGAATGTAATGATTAAAACCAAAACACTTCAGCCTCTGGAAAGCGTAGGTTAAGTTGTTCACCGTACTACTTGTAAACTTCTAGAGCATATTTATTAAAAACAGCAAAGTTTTATAACTGGCAGCCGCCTAGTCTTGTACTGTAGTGTCTTTGGTAAGCAGTGAGAAAGAAGATAATGTTTGCTTCTGTTTGAAAAATCCCAAGTTGGGCAAATTATTGGCTGGAACAGAGAGTTCATCAGATACTTGTGGTCAGCCAGAGAGATTTGTGCAGGCCTCAGACACCTGCATAAGGAGAGTTGCAAAACCTGTTGTTGGAATGAATGACATGCAGGGACTCTACCAAAACTCTCCTTAGATTTCAGCGTAAGTGAAAACAAATGTTCTGCTGTAAATATCCCCCAGGTGAATACGTTTATTCTCTTCACAGCTTTGAAACGCGCTTCAGGCTAGAGAGGCTCCCTGGAGAGGGAATTTAGCGCTCTGAGCCAAAGGTCAGGGTCAGGTCACTCTGCTCCATTTGAAATTTGGCACCTAGGTACATATGGCAACTGCATCATCCCAGGGGCTAATTTGCCAAATCAGATTGCATCCTCTTTCATTGTTCTGTGCCAAGCTCTTATGTCAGTCTTCTCCCTGCAAAGCTGAATGCCAAACATCCAAGACCTGCTTCTAATACCAGCCACTTTCAGCAGCTGAGCTCTCCTGGAAGAAAACCAGAGCACACCTACCTGATAATAAGAGCAGCATTTACATACTGCTTTTGATTTCAAAACTTTATTAAGCATCAAAGGCGAAGTTGCGCTTGACCCTTGAAGGCATTTACAAGGAGCTCTCTTCTTTGCTAATAATACACAAGCGCAGTGGGATGAGTGGATGGAAATCGTAGCCTCTGTAGAGGATCCTGCAGACCCTGACTCACAGCCCCTCCAGGGAAGCCAGCACCTCCCAGGAGTTCCCCGAGAGCTTACAATCAAAGCACAGATGTGTGAGAGGAGGAAGCAGAGACGCTGGAGAAGGTAAATGGTGAGAAAAGAGGCATCCAAGTATGCTTGCGTAGCTGAGTGTAGAATCCACGATGCTCTCGGCGTTACCGTGCTTGTGTCAGAGTCAGGTTATTACAAAGTCCCATGTGGGATGCCATGGTTATCTTTACGCGACAGGTTCTAGCAGCTTAATTAGGTTGATCTGGGGCAGGAGGAGTTTGGCAAAACCCTTTGCTGCATGTACAGTTATGCTGAGAAACTAGTTTTTCCCAGTACAGCTTTGATTTGATAGGTTTTGTTACTGGCATGAGTTGCATGCAGTGTGTTGCTGATACTGGTATCGATACACATAGGCTGTTAACAGCACCTAAACCTCAGTGTTCTTTGATGTCCTTTCTTAAAGACAGAAAAAATGAGGCACGGAAATTAAGCAGTGACAGAACCGCAGTGCGTTTCTGCCACCCGTTGTACTGAGATTTTGGATGTTTTTATTCCTGCTCCTGTACCCAAGCAGCTATAAAAGGCATCGCTGTTGTGTCAGTCATCTGGATGCACTCGCATTTGCAAGGGCTGGGAGGCCACAGGGGAGGGCAGAGGAAATGCTGAGACAGAGAGGGAAACTTTGGAGAACCCAGAAGGTGCTGGAGGCTTCAGCTTGCTTCAATTAGTGGAAGTCAGCGTGTACCTCCTTCCCTCGCTGCCTACTTTTGATCTTTCTTAAAGGTGTAATGCTAGAAACAGATTTAATCACAAAACAAAATACCTGGGAAGTGCAGTCTAGCTTTTATGATGCTTGTCTGAAAAGGTCCTTGGAGATTTTAGCTTTTCTTTTCTTCTGGCCTTGGAGATAGACATGTTCCTATAATGCTGCTGGTTTATCATTCCTATCAGTAGTGCACTTGCTGCCAAGATCCAGCATTTCCTCATACAAAATCTATGCCTAAAAATTACTAATTCTGAGGGGTTTTCTGTGCAGACACTGGGTATGAACAGTGGTTCTGGGTAGTGTGTTCCCCACTGGATAATGGTGTGCACGCCTTTTGCCCTCTGTTTCTGCTGAGCAGTCAGTTGGCCTGATTTGTAGTGCTCTCCTCTGCTTCTGCTCTTCTTGCCTCTCCTTTTCCTCACTTTTTAACATGACAAAAAGTTCATGTGTTTAACCTTCAGAGTTATTCCTGTTGGCCCCTGTGTTCCCCTTGCCAAGAGGATGGGGATGTTTCCAAGTAATAAAGTCTGAGAGCAGG
Source organism: Baryphthengus martii (assembly GCA_013396935.1). Lineage (NCBI taxonomy): Eukaryota > Metazoa > Chordata > Aves > Coraciiformes > Momotidae > Baryphthengus > Baryphthengus martii. Next base: position 549,093 of record VWZK01017653.1, on the reverse strand, counting down.
TGGGACTTAGACCAGAAGGTTGTGTTTATCTGCTACAGCATCCTCCCCATAGCCATCCAGTTAGGACAAAAAGATAATCTTGTGTTTCAAGTGACTGAAGCCTTCTAGCAGCAGATAGAAGTACCTCTCAGAAGAATAGCCAACTCAATACCCATTGGTGTTAGGCTGTGTTCAAAACTCTGTCAGGAATTTTTAGCTCATCGAGCTACTGAGAGCAAATGTGGGCCATGTTTTACCCTGATTCAGTAAAATAAAAACCAAGCCGAAATGTTTTGTAAAAATTAGTCTTTGATCTTTCCTAATGCACAGCCTGTGTTAGTGGTCACAGCTGTCCAGTTCTCTCAGCCTGTTTCTGTTCTCCCTGATGCCATTTTTACATTGGTGCAGTGTTAGTGACTTCAGTGGAGCAGTTCCAGATTTACACCAGCAGTGTGACAAACCCCTCATGTCTAAAAATCATGAGTTAAGCTCCAGAAAATAATGTGGTTTTTTTCTTTAAAATCATTATCCAGAACAACATACTGAATTAGGGATGTGTTTTCTGATCTGCCTTTTAATGTTTCTGCTGATGAGTGGTTTTGAGTGGGGTTTTTTTTTTAGCGTATCTGTGAGATCCGGAAGATTAGTTTGCACTTGCCAGTGAAAGCTGTGACTTCTGCTCGAGCACAGGACTTCTTTAAAACTTTTCGACTTGGAACTTTTAAAGCAGAACTTTCATCAGGTATTTTTTCTTACGATCTATCTGGGCAGCACTTGGAGGGAAGTCTCTTTTCGAGCCCAGGCTCTGAGCAGCTACAGGTGTATAAAATGCATTAATTATCAACACAATTAATAGCCACAATCATCAATATAACAGCATCATCACAGCATAATCATCAATATAACAGTCATCAATATTTCATAGTAAAACCCTGAGTGCTGTCAGCGTTGCACCTTGGTAAGAACAGAACGCCATTTGATTCACCTCTTTGCTGACTTACCAAGTCTACAGGCAGAACACAAAACTTCCCACTCAAAATGAGTTTGGGTTTAGCTTGAAACTGTGACAGCAAGGAGGTAGCCAAGTGTTCAAGTGCACAGTGAGCTAATACTTTCTACTGATGGTTGGATTAGTTAAACCGCTCGGCAGGAAAGCCTGTGTACATATGCACTTGCACAGATCTAAACAACACTGCCTCACACACATACAGGAAGCCAGCCAGCTACTCCAGTGATTACGGTTTTGTCTTTCTGTTGCCCATGCCTGTGCCTTTTATCATTTATTTGGAAAGTTAATGAAAACAAGCTTAGTACAAGGAAAAACACCCAGCAGAGCAGCCATCAATGCTGCATAAGTTTCTTTTTGCCTGCTTATAATTAATGCCTCTTCCAGCAGAGAGAGGCTTCATGCAGCAAAGGCAGCCAGCATATGCATCAGGCTGCTGGAACAGTGATTGATAATGGCTGGGAGGGAAGGCTGTCTTGGGTGGAGAGAAGCCAGTATGTCTTACCTTGTATCAAGGAAAGTGTGAAAGCCATCTTTTTTTNNNNTTGTTCTTTTTTTTTTTTTTTTTTTTTTTTTGAAAATAATTTCAGGAAATGAGCATTTCGTCTTCACCTTCCCCTGCCACATCCACATCAGCAGCTCTGAGTGGTGTTGGCTACACTCTACGGCTGTTTTGAAAGACTTCACATGTATTAGAAGTCCAATCTGACGTGCTTGTGCACAAAGGCCACCTGTGTTGCTTAAAAACAGTGAGCAAATGTACCTGGGAAGTGGAAGATGAACTGAGTATGATGTTTCTGCTCAGTGTGAAGCATGGACTGTGTGAACGGGAATTAAATATGCATTGAGCTTATTGAGGAAAGATGTAAGAAAAGCAGAGGAGTGATGGATTGTGATCTCCACTGAGGTGCTCATGCAGATCTGGAGTGAACGTGGTACAGTTCGTAGTGGTTCCTGGCACCAGATGCACTGCAGACTGGCCTTGGCCTTGGGTTTTAGAGACACTGCCCCACAAATAAGTGCCTTCAGCTGAACTCAGACCAGGGCTTTTTCTGCTGTGACATTTTAGAATTTCTGTGTAGATGGTGAGTTAATGACCCAGCAAATTAATTGCTTCATGAGGCTGCATTAATAGTAGATGTTCTCTTATCCCATTTCGTATTATATACAAACTCCCCACTCAGCATCTGCAACTAAAATGGGCAAAATTACGAAACTGGGCACATTTCCTCACTGAGCATGCTGCTCTGACATTCTGGGATGAGTACTGTTACTATTTTTAGTGTTGTACTGAGGACATAAATTGATGTATCAACAGCAGCTGAAGTTGCTGGAAAACTTTTTGCCCAGTGGCTGAGAACACTACTTGATAATGATGAAGCAAAGGGGTAATGAGAGGTCACTTTTTCAAGTTAGGGGGTTATGTTTTTCTTACAGAAAGACACATTTTAGTTGATACCTACCTGGTGTCTGGAGCAAAGAGCATTAAAAGGTCTGACTTAAATCCCCATCATCAAGAGGAGAGTACCTCTTACTGAGTGGCCTTATTGACACAGAATATTGTTGGTTGTGTGATTTTGTTTTCTCAACACACATTTCTTATTCTCACAACTCTAGCTTTGGGACCCCCAATAACAAATCACTATTTATGTCAGTTAATTGGCTGGGCCTTTTTCTTTTTTTTGCATGTTATTAAATGAGGTGACTAAAACTATGTGCAAGATACATCCACTGATGGGCCTCTGTTAAGCTACTGCACTGCTGGGAGAGATACAGATGTATCTGTTGTCAAGAAAAAAAAAAAGATTTTTAGGAAGGGCACCACCACTACTCTGTGTGTGTGCAGTGAGCTGATCCAGTAAACTCATCTAGCTGGAAAGTTGAGGGGTTTGAGGTACTTTTGAATGGCCTCTCTTCAGCAGGGTCAGCTCTGGATTTCTGTGTTGTTTCATGAATATTAGTGCTGGCACTGAGAAGGAGAGATGGGAACATGCAACCAGGGAGCCCACACTGTTTTTAAAGCTCCTATGGCAGAGCACTAGATGGAGGAAGTTTATTTCTAATCAACCAGTCTTACATTTCAATCAAAGAGTTTAAATTTATACACATAAATAATTCATGCACTTATTATGCTACACATTCAGAATGCAGAACGCACATTAACTTGTCCTTGTCCCACTCTAACAGATCTGCAAGTGTGATCATCCCTGTTTTATTAGGGAGAAATGATACCAAAGGTGAGAACCTGGTGCATTAAAATTGACAGCACAATTCTTACAGTCCCCAGTGCAACTAGATTTTCACTTGAAATAGCTGAGATCACGGGCTGTTGCTCTTAAAGCAGCAGCAGCAGTGTAATGATTATGTCATGGAAAGGATATTAAGGTTGTTATGCAGCAGAAATTAGGGAGTGTGGCACTGCCTCAGTGCTCCTAGGAATTAATAACCCCACGGGGGTCTGAATGCAGCAATACCTGCCGTGCCGTTTTCAGTCCACAGGGCAATGCCACCTCTCATCTGGAAAACAGAGATCAGTGTGATCACTAGTGCTTTATACTGACAGATATATCTTTGCCACTTACAGAAGGATGAAATGTAACAATAAGCTTGAGCGTGTTCAATTTAAAAAAGAAAAAAAAAAAAAAAAATCTTTGCTTAGTTCCTGAAAGAATATTCTATACAATATACGTGAGTAAGGCTTTGGCTTGGGGGGAAAGTGGTGTGCTTCTCCAGTTGCTGCTCAGTTTTGTACTGTTCTAATACATTTTCTTTGTTTGATTTTTGTCTTGGAGAGGTCTTGACTTGTTATTTTGCAGCTTGAGGAATTTCCATTTCCTTTGGATTGAAGATATAATTTATCATTATATTTAAAAATAGTATTGTGGCAAGCGTCACCAGAAATGTGACTCCAAATCCATGTGAATAATGGGTAAATCTTTCAAGTCTTGTAGAGTGGCCATGGCTGATCCATCTTCTGCTATGTACTGTGAAGATCCCCCCAGTAATATGTCTGTGCCTTCTTACACTTCGGCTTCACATCGTTAGCAATCCACTCACAAAACACACCACAAATCACTTCTCCTGCCTCCTTAAAAATAGCTGCCTGGGAGAGGGCATGGACCTGACACAATGTCCAGGCGTTCCTGGCCAGGCTGCAGGTGGAGCTGGAAGCCCTGCCCGCCTCTGGGATTGTCTGGCACTTCCCTTTGCAGGGCTGTTGTCAATTGCTTGTAGCTTTGCCAAACTTCAGCTGTTGGAGCTGAAATTTTCCATGTCGTGTGTCTGCCTGCAACTGATTTCCTTCTCTTTGAAAGTTCAGATGAAAAGATTTGGCTCCTCAAAAAATAAGATGAGGGGAAAATAAATTGGTTTGGTCATGTTACAAGCGCTTGCTAAGAAACTTGCACACTCCTGTACTTTGGAGCAAGGATGTGAAATTTGGCAGGGGCTTAGCCTCGTATAAGACAGATGCCTTTTGCTATCTCTTCAAAAGCTGCATCAGATCCAGCCGAGTCAGGATACTCCTAGAAGTATCACTTTGCACATTCTAAGGGTTTCAGAAAAACAAAGTCCTCATGGTTGCACAGGTAGGCTTTTGAAAGGAATGTACTATTTCCTAAGTAGTCTGTTGGATATTCTATATGAGGAAATTCCCAAAAGGCAACCCCATAAAGACATGTCTTCCATCAGGGAAAAAAAAAAAATGCTCTGAATTGCTTAGCAGTCAAGATCACAAGAAACCCCAAGTGTACTTAAAGGGCACCTGATAAGATCAGTGAAAAAATACCCATTGCCGCCTTTTGCCTCTGGAATGTCATGTAAATCTGTCTGCACTTGCCTTTCACACTTTTAATTGAAAACATAAAGGGGTGGGGAGAGCGTTTGAACAGATTAGCTAATTGGTTGATTGATTATTTACAAGGAATCAAAATTAGAAGGACAATGATGTCTTTTTAGAAAGGCGTCAAGGCAAATTACACAATTATCAGGTTGCCCCTATGCACAGTTTGACCGAACACCACCACTGCATCCATTTGTACGCAAATCATGCATCAGGGTTTTTCCTAACACATTTCAGGAGAATTTAAGGTGCCTTTCTCAAAACCACAAAAGCAAAGCCATAGTGCATTAAGAATGAAATATTTGACTCTGGCAGCAGGCGCTTGTCTACCTCATGGATGAAAGTAGAGGTTTCCGTGCAGTATGATCACGGTTTTGCTGAACATACTGGGGCCAAATCCCTCTCCTGCTTGTTTCTGGGCCAGAGACAGGCACATGAAGAATGTGTGTTAATGTGCACCATATTCTCAGCCATCTGTTGACCCCATCTGACTTGCTCTTGCCTGTGTCTGTGGGGCTGCTCTCTGGGGAGAGCCGGCAAAGGTCAGGAGGGCACCAAGTCTCGTTGTAAGCTGCCGAGCGACAGTGCCATCTATAAAACTTTCTTCCTCTGCTTCTTTTCCAAATCTGCCTTACTTAGGGCAGTGGGCAAGTCTGTTGATATAATGAGTTTATCCTGAAAAAAACAACCCCCCACCCCCAACAGTCAGCAGTCCCATCCCAGCTGGAGCGGACCCATCAGAGGGAGGGGCCTGCAAGTTCATTCTGGTTGTGTTGTTTGCTGACAGCCCTCAAAGCCCATGGGGATAGGTTGGCCAGGAGTCATTTCTTGCAATGAATGGTGTGATTTCTGCCAAGTCTTACAAGACCATCTTCTTTCTTTTTTTTTCCTTTTTTTTTTT
>VWZK01017653.1:504521-543360 GCA_013396935.1 Baryphthengus martii | reverse complement strand
AATTCACCTTTTTTTTTTTTTTTTTTGGTATTCACATATTTAAGCCCCACAAGTATCATTACCAGAACTTTTGTCTGAGGATGGGTAACATACCTTTTGGGTATTTTGAAATTTAAGCACTTTTCCTAGAAGCAACACTTTCCGTGGTAACATTCACTCTTGGATGACTGTTACAATCTTGGCAAGCAAAGATGCAGGATCAAGCACAGAATCTGGCCTCCTCTTCAAATTGCCTTGATTTCTTGTCTCTGAAGCAGAATTATTTTACACATTTCCTACGTTACCCTTTTCTTTCACGATACTATTTCAATTAATGCCATCCCAGGGACATATGAGCCGGGTGTAAAACGTCATCACAGCATTTGAGAGTGGTTTTGAGAGTCTGTTCTGCACATATAAAAAACTGTGTCAATACATAGTCAGCCTTTTAAAAGTGGTGTTTATAGCACCATAATGACTCTGTATCTAGGTCTTGAATCAGAACAGGGTGTGGGCCCTTTACAATGTGAATACAATAACGTGTATTAAATAACATTAAGAAGCTGCTGCCAGTACACGGTAGCCAATTTTCCAACGTTAATACCTGAGAACAACAAATAGCGAGTGAGGCTGGCTGGGCTGGTGGCTTTGGGCCAGCTTTTCCCAAAGCAGGTCTCAAGGCTCAAGCCCTTGCTGCTCGGTGGGGCTGAGCCTTTGCAGCAACCAGCACCCGCTTCCTCCCCTCCAAAAACAGGAGCCCTGGCTGGGCTGGCTCTGTGCAGCACCCAGGGGAGCCTGACTTGCTTCTCCACATCTGTGTTTGGGTGGCTGGATGGGCAGCCAGAGCTTAGAGACCCTGATGTGAAAGTGTTGATCTAGATCCCCAGGAAATCCTGTTAAGCAACAAACAGAAGTGCCTGGGGCAGGGCGGGGAAAAAAAAAATCTGTCTGCTCTAAGCTGTGGCCCTCTCATTTGCATGCAACATATGTCCTCTTCATTTGCATGTCAAAATAACCCTGCCCCAGTTGCCTCAAGCTAAAAGATTAGATCTGGGAAGGAGGCTTACAGCAGGACAACTTTAGCACAACAAGGAAATTCTTAAAGAGCAAAGATAATTAAAAACAAGAGATGAAAGCTAGCTCAGTCAGCTTGCTTGACATAGCCAAGTATATCCCAATAATTCAAGAAACCTCTCAGTATCCAGAACTGTCCATCATCCACCCTGTTTTCCCCTGCCAGCACGATTTGGCATTTTAAAATTAAAATTGTTGTGCTTGTCCTGCTGACTCATACGTTGTGCATCCCTCTTCCGTCCAGTTTTGGGATGAAATCTTGGCCCTGCACTATAAGCCTGTGTTATGCAGGAGGTCAGAGCAGTTAATCAAAATGGATCATTCTAGCTTTATAGCATGAAAGTCAGTTAAGTCATTGGCAAAATTCCTGCTGATGCCTATAAATGCAGAATTAGAACTATATAACCCCAAGACGTCCAAATGGCTGGCTGTGTGATTCTCTCTCTGAGCCCAACTCTTCTGTTTAGAAGTCCAGAGCCACTCTGGTTATTTATTTTCCTTTTTTTTCTTTCCTGCATGTATTCCATGGATTTGAAGCGCTGAGCTTTTTTAATGACAAGAGCAAGGCCTTATTTCTTAGGAAGAAAATGTAGTTTAAATTTACTATTTTTGGGGGTAAAAATTAATGACTTGAAAATGCCCCTAATCCATTTGTTACCTTTTTCACTGTGAATTTTCTTTTACCTTTGCAATAAAGGGAGTTTATTTTTAACAGGATCGAGGGGAGAAATTCTAGGATCGGTTTGCACTATATTTTTGCCTACAGCTAAAATCTCAAACCTCAACCATAAACCCTTAAAAGTAGTGAGGAGGAAAGGATCATTAATAACCCTAAAACTAGTTTTGAGACTCACCATAAGAACATTATCTGTAAAGGCAACACGTCAGTTACACTGACTTAGCGATAATAAGCAATAAAAATAAAACACACTGCAGGGCTGAAACAACCGTGAAAGCCTAAAATGTGAATTTTAGGATGTTCTGTAGTGACGTGGCTATCCAGGGCACAAAAAGCTGCTGTATTCAGAGTTTCTGCATGAAGATACACCTGCAGCTTAGCACCTCACCCCAGAACTTCATTTGGGAGCTCTTGCTCCTGCTCTTTATTTACCCTCTTGCCAGCAAATGTAGCTGGGGAGCCGAGCTCGTTGCAGTGCTGAGGACGTAGCTGTCGGCGGATCTGTGACACAAAGGGTGGTTTGCCGTACGTAGGTAACCCACTGGATCTTCGATTTAGATGAGTCCTAAATAAAATGAAAAAGAGCCTTGGATCAAAAGCCCAATTATCTTTGTGTCTTCTCTGTGGGCTGGGAAGTCTCGACGGGACAGACAGCGAGAGAGTTCGAGTAAGTTATGCAAACGCTATTGTGTTAGACTTGTGTAAGGGCTAAATCATTTTAGCCTCTGGGCTAAATCATTTGATTGGATGGAAACCATTTAAGATGAGACTATTTTTTTTCCTTGAAATAGTTTATTCCCTAACCACATTTAAGTAGCTCAAATGTTTTGCTTGGTGGAGTGTGTGACTGTGGGGGGTGGAGAGCAAGGGAAAGGGAATTGGGACTCATTTTTGTGGATATCCCAAAATAACCCAAACGAAGACAACCCAACCTGAAATGTAAGAATTCCCAGAGGCTGCTTGGTCACAGGATATATTTCCACATTGTATTAGAGCAGTTCCCTGAACTGGAGAAGACAGAGGCAGTACTGGCTGACTTGTAGTTTTACTGCCCGGTTGTTTATTAGCCATCCTGCTGTGCAAAAGCATTGAAGAAATGGAAGTTATTCAGAGGCGACTTTGAGCCAGACTTGATTGTTAGCAGCTTTGGGGATTTGGCTATTAGCTGGTGCATTCTGTGGTAATGGAATATTGTAAAAATGTTTATATAAAAAAGTGCAAATGTCAAGGCAGTGTGTGTGTGTATGTGAATACTTCTTCATACAGTAATGATTCTTAGAAGCAAAATTTACCAGAAGTGTAGTAGGACAAAAAGTTAGCCTGGCAGATTTGCTTGGTTTTTAATTTACTTTGCTATAAAACAAGGTGCTTTACCCTACACTGCACACCAGGCCCAAATTATAGAGTTTGGAATCCCAGAACTGTCTGACCTGACTACTGATGCTCAAGTCAATTCTTTTTCTTATTGCCATGAGATTTGCAGTGGACTGCAGGATTTTGCACTGAAAGTACATCGGTGCTTTTAGGGTGAACTGGTGCTTTAGGTCGATCAGTAGGAGATAAATTGGAGCTTTCAGCACCCACTAAGAGATGGAGGTAATTTTTTTCTCTTTTTCATCAGCAATTTGCACAGCCATTTCCAGTAATGGGGATAGGACACATCGCAGTTTGGAGGCCAAGGGTGACTTCAACAGCAGAGCATGAAGGTGGAACCCTTTCTTTCCATCACACCAACGCTGGGCTTCACCTGACTGCTCTGCTGCTCCTGTCCCCCAAAACTGGCACCCTTTTTGGGCAGTCCCAGAATCATACATGAATTAAAGCTGTCATTACACAGCCAGTTGTATTCATCTCCAGCCTGTGCTTGGTAGATTTTAGACTAACTGCCCACTTGTGCAGTCTCAGGGTCACTGTTTCTGCCTGTTTTCAGGCTTGGATAGCTGTGGTTGTGTCAGCTTGCACTCTGAAGGTTATCTACCCAACCAGTAGGATTACAAGGGCAATATATTTCTTAATGAAAATGTTGATTCTGGAGTACAGTTATAGGGTCATTTACATTATTATGCACATAATATCCACCATAATCTCTTTCGGAGCAGGGGGTCTAGAATGACCTTTTAAGGTCCTGTTCTGTACTGCATTTCTATGATTCTGTGAAGTCCTTGCTGAAAACAAATAAATGTTATCAACATTCCTATAAATTATTCATTTTTTAAATCCACTGGTCATTATAAGATGATTGGCATAAGTAATAATCTGTGTTAGAGATGCTAAGGAAAGCGAAACGATAAAAAGCTTTCTTGATGTTCTGCTGCCGTTTGTCATCTTTTTGGAGAGAAAGAGGGCTCTGACAGACTTCCACCTTTGCCCTCGGAGGACCTGGGCTCCAGTCCCTGCACTTCTACTGCTTCTTTTGTGATCTTGACAAGTCATTAGGGAAAGAGTGAAACACTGGTTTCGGAGCATCTTAACTGCACTTCAGCTGGCTGCCCTCCTGCTCCCATCCCCCAAACTGCCCGGACTTGCAGACTGCATTAATCAAAAATGTCTGTAACATTCAGCCAGTTGTGTTTATCTCCAACCTATCCTGCTTCTGTTTGGCCTCTAGTTTTTAAATGTGCTTCTTAGCTGTACTTTGATTTTTTCTAGATTTCTAAAGGACCTTTGATTTGCATTTCTGGTTTCCAAAATTAATCGTAAAAAAAAAAAAAAGTTATTCTGTGCATAAATACTGTGGCCCGAAATCGGCTTTCTTCTCCCTCAGCTCACCATCGTCTTGCAGTGACAAAGAGGCGAGCTGAGCTGCCCCCATGGCTCAGTCACGTCTAACCGGTTACATGGGGCTGCAGCTTCTTTCCTCTGCACTCGGGTCAGTGGAGTAACCACAAATAGAGGGCTCCGTTACTCCCCGGCAAACCAAACTGCTGCGTGGGGATGGCAGTAAAAGCAGAGAATAAGAAATAAAGCTGCTCATATTCGTTTGGCTGCAACAAATGGGTTTAAACCATAATTCTTTGGTTTCCTCTGTAGACGCTTTCAAATGCTATCCTTACAGTTATTATTTTTAATCCCTGTGAACTCACAGCGTGGGCCGCACGTTGGTGACCGTGGTGGCGTGGGTTACGCGGCTCCTCAAAATGTTGATTTTGAATCTCGCTGTAAGTTAACCAAATGTTGCTGGTGGGCTCAGATACGTGCAATTAGCTCACTTAAAATGATGCCTCCGGTGTGCAAAGACACTTAAAATTAGGACCAGAAGTTAGGCAGTTAATCTGTAAAGCTCAATAAAGCCCCCTGTTTCATCCAAGGGTTGTCAGAAAATTCGTTCCACATCTGTACAGAAAAAAAGCGAGGTGTAAACTGCCAAGAACCATTTTAATGATGGCTGGAGAAAAAAGCAGCCAGATGGCAGGCTCTGCTGTGGCTGCGGTTGGTATTTAACTGCTTTTTTATTGGAAAAATATGGGGTGAAAAATTGTGTGGGACTCATTAGGCAGCCTGCTGCGATTCTGATCAGCTTGCCAATCTGTTCAGTGTGGCAAAGATCCAAACAGCCATAAATTTTTAGCAGCAGCTTATAATCTATGACTTGGAGCTTGTTAAACCTTCTCTACTCCCCCCACTTTTGTACACTACTTGGTTTGGATTTTTTTTTTCGTTTTTTATTTTTTTAATAAAAGCTTCAGGGCTCAAGCTGTGCTGAAAAAAAAAAAGGGGGGGGTCGGGGAGAAAGGGGGGAGGATAAAGTGTCTCGCAAGAAGCTCCAGTGAATAGCGTGTCTCTTTGCTCCTTCTAAAGTAAGTCTTCATAGCACAAGTTTAATTTTCCTGATCCTGCATATTAACTAAAAAATTGGGTGTGCAGCAAGAGAGTGAGTGATGTTATCTTTTCACTGGCATAGACCAGCAGTGGAAATTCTCCTCCTCCTCTTTTGTCATCTTCAGAGGGAGGAAGGTTGTCCGAGGAGAGGGTTGTTTTTGTGGGCAGGCAGCTCCACAGTGTTTTACCTTTTTGCCGAAACAATCCCGAAGTGAAGAATATGCAAATTTCAGAATTTCTTAGCTTGGAGCAAAGTGTTAGGATCAGAGCGCAACTGGCGCTCAGGGGAGACGGTAAACTGCTGGCAGGGTTTTAATTTTCCGTCATAGTGGTGTCTGGATTCTGAAGGATTCACAAAGGATCCTAAGAGGAAACTTAAAGCTTCATTTTTCTTAATATTTGCATATTACAGAAATCAATTTCAGACAAAGGAAAAAGAGGGTTTAGAGGCTGCTATGACATGTTTCCAAGTAAGATACACAGAACTATTGATCTGACCACTTTTACAGAGATGGAAAATAAGCAGCCAGCACTCCTTCACGGGAGTATAAATATTGGGTTTGAAAGATTTATGGAAACCAGAGGCCAGCAGCGATATATATGGTCTCTCATATACGTGCTGTTAAAAATACTGAAGTATTTCTTAGAAATTGCCCCAAGTAGTGAAGTAAAATTATAAGCTATGAAGTTTTGATGCTTAACTGAAACATTACTATGCTGTAATTTTTATAATGGTAACACTGAACTCGTGCATGCATTTATATCTGTGCATGCACACTGCATATGTGCTGTAGGTTCAAGGTTATTTCAAGGAGATGTTTTAATCAGAGCAGGGAGCCAGTTAAAAAAATGTGTATGCAAATGGATGACTGCACACAATTGGTGTAGTGCTGTATGCAAGTTCAATTGCTGTCACAAATGGCTAAACCAAAATTCTTGCTTGGCCAAGGCAAAGCTGTTAGCTTGACTCCTGCAGAAAGCGGGTGGGATTTCAGCTGATTCACTTTGATTTTACGTGCAATTCTGAATATGGCAGGTATGTTGAAAAGAACATCTGTATAACCCAAGTGTCAATGATTTAGGTTTCTTTTTATTTGAACTAGCATTTCCAATAGCGTGTCCCTTCTCGTTACATTTTGGGACAAAAGTGCTAGGGGGCTAGAGAAGAGCTAGCAGACCTCCTGGAGAACATCATTCAGTTTGTTTTAATGCTGGCCAGGCCTTCTTTAGCTAATTACATGCACCAAAATCAGAGCCCATGTGGATCAGTGCTCTTCTGGTTACCTCCAAGCCTTCTCTCTATACGTGTACCTATTTTCCTCACCTTCTCCTAAACACTGTGGCATTTCTAGCTACTAGCTGATTTCTTCCAACTGTAATCTTTGTCTAGAGCAGGCATGTAAACAGGGAAGATAAAGGTTACGTCTTTCCTTTCACAGAAGTTATTGTAAAGAACAGAAAAGAACAGTATGAAAAAGCCTAGGGAGGTTGTCTCGTATTTGCTATAAATAAAATACAATCAGGAAGTCTTTACGTTGTGAAAAGAGGATAAATGAGCAGATAGTGGTGACAAAATCCGAGGGTGCAGTGATCTACTTGATGTCTTCCTCCTCTTTTTTGTTCTGCCAGTGGGAACATTTGTATATTACTGTTCAAAGAAAAACTGCTTGTTTTCTTCCTAAAGTAATAATTTATGATATATGAAGGACACGTTTTATTCACATTGATTTGTCTGTGTTTAGAGAACGATGGGTTTTTCCTTCTCCTAGTACAGGACTTAGGGGGTTGGGACTGAGGCTGCTTGTGGTTTTTTTTGGACATTTCTGCCACTTGGAGTTGGTTTTCTTTAAACGAAAAGTTGAATCACGCCTCTGTCTTCCCAGCTGGCCTCAGAGTTTGCAAAGACAGCCAATTTTTCTTCACTTCCAGGAAACCGGTTTATTCCTTCCCCTCCCCACCGCGACATATATACATTCATAACACAGCTTCTGCCCATGAAAAAGCTGCTCTCGCCTTCCAGCACTCAGCATCTCCTTAAAGGTGTTGAGAGGACTCTACTCTCCATTGCCGCCTTCTTTCTTGTTTCTCTCTCTGCCTGTCTGTGGGGTGTGTAGCCATGAAAACAGCCTTATCACAGCCTGTCTAGCAATAAGATCCATGAATACTTTGGCTGTTCCTCAGGATGGTGTGAGCACGGCATGCCTGTCACTCACAGCAGAGCTGGGAGGAGAGCAGCAGGGTGGCAGCCGAGTCGCTGAATTTTATTTGATGTGGGAGGAGGCTGAAGAAGGACTGCTGTAGTGTCACTGAATCTTGTCATTTTCCTGCAAAATGTTTCCTTAAAGGTACAGGTCCTGGAATTCTACAATGAGATAAGAAATTTTGACTTTCACATGAAAGAAAACTAAACCCGTGAGTCACTGAGGAGATTTGGCAATAGGGGTCACCCCGCTGCAAGGTGTCCCGGTTTGAGACGAATTCAGAGGAGAATAGGATAAACATAGGATAAACATAGGATAAACTCCAAGACAAAAATCACTCCAAGACACAAGGCCAGCAAGCAAATTAAAGGAATGCACACGGCATTTATTTATTCAGGTTTTCGTCTTACTATTTTGAAGCCGATTTTCTGATTTGGGTGGGGAGAGAGGGAGGAAGACAAATGGGCAAAGATTGATTTGCGTTTTCTACCCTTTGGTGGTTTGTTGGAAACGAGAATTGCCAGTGTGTATGGCTCTAGTGGTTTCCACTGGAAAGAGCTTTTCTTCCTTGTTTTGAAAAAGTAAAATATGGGATGGGATAGGATCTTTCCAGACACCATTAATCTCACCTCTGTCTCCAGAGGCTTCCAGAAAAGACCAGCTGTGATTTTGTGAGGAGAATGCTACCTGAGGGGCAAATTCAACCTCTTCTCTTGATCACCAAGTAAGTATCAAACAGAATGTAGAGACTGAACTCAATTAGGGTCAGTAATCAGGAAAGGACGGACCAAGTCCACATAGTTCTCCAAACGGTGGTTTTTTTTATTGCACTGTATGCAGCAAAGCATCCTCCTTAGCCTGCCTCTTCAGTCAGGATGGTGTCTGAAAGGTGAACCCTCTCGGAGCTGTTCCCGTTGCTGCGATCAGGGTGGTGGGCCGCTCAGCCCCATCTTAGGATGGGAGGCCCATTCCAGCTCAGAACAGGTCCCAGCTTGGCACAGCTGTGCTCTGGTCTAGAGGTTCGCCATGATCATCATCTGCTGCTTGGGCCGTGGGTGAGCAGAGCTGCTGTCAAGCAGCATCTCCAGGTCTAAGTCTTTGGGTTAACAGATGGGACAGGAAAGATTTGTCTGTAGTTGCTATTACTTAAAGTGGAGCGTGGATACCAGCTGGCTGTATTTAGTCGGTATCATTTTTTTCGATGCATCATCAATGTACAGAAACGGTTTGCCTTATTTGAAATGCCTTGTTTCTATACACAGCAGCTTTGTGGGGGTTCCAGTGCCCTCGCCAGTGCTGGGGATGGCAGCCCCTTCCCCGTACCACCTGCATGAACAGACTGCTCTAACAGACTCACTTTAGAAGATGCTCTTTTAAATAAATAAAGACAACTCCCAGCTGATACTAGCCCTTTACTTGCTAATAACACTCAAGTCCTTTTGGCTCTCCAAAACATCCCTTAAGAGAGGGGATTCTGTATTAAGCAACTTGTTCTGTCAGGAGCGATTCGCTCCGCGACAGGTCTGGTCCGCGGAAGGGACGGTCGTCAGCTCTGCAGCCTCTGCCTGGGGAGGCGGAGGCAACGATAAATGAAACAGATTAGTCATGTACAAGAGGACTTGATCGTCTGTCTTCCCAGATCTCTAAGCTTCCAATGGAAGATCTAATTTTTCAATAAAGATAATTCAATTACGAGGTTTTAATTAGGGAGCTGAAGCTGATTCCCCCCACCCCTTCCTCTAGCTATCAGCCTCTGCACAATTGCATCCATGCCCTTCCATCTACGCTTCTCTTTTATTTATTTTTTTTTTAATTCCTAATCATCCTGGTGGAAGAAAGCAGGGAAGGGGGGAAGATGATGAAGGGACGTAAAAAAAATAAAATTAAAAAAACCCCACAGCATGTTGTGTCATTAAAAAATGCCTTGTATTACCCGGGAGCTTCTCCATCTGCTTTCGGTGGGCATCCCAGGAGGACTTGGCGATTATGAAGGAATTCTCGGAGGCCATTACTGGGAAGAGGAAAAAAGGCTTGCTGCAGACAGCTTAATGGACTAATTTGTAACTGTGAGAGCAGGAGAAATGAGTTGTTGGCCACGTTTTAATTTGACAGCAAGTGGCAGAACGAATGCGAAATGTGATGAGTGAGCAGGCACGTTCATTTTCGCGGTGCGCTTTGCAATGGCCTCTTGGCTTTCTCGTGGGAGCTGTCACTATTATTTTTTACCTTCCCCACCCGTGCGAGGCTGGTAGGGGCAAAGTGGTGGGGAGGTGCAGGAGGCGAGACAGGTTGGAGGGGGGAAAGCGTGATCAAGCAAACAAGGCTCGAGTTCCAATTTTATGCCAGCACTAGGAAGACTAAAGAAATTAGCAGTGTGTCTTAACTCTTTCTGTGATGAATGGGAGGAAGGTGCCTTATGAAGAGCATTTTTTCTGTACGTAGTGACTTTGTTGTCATCTGATGTATGTGAAGCCCCACCTTTTGTGATCCATTTCTCTGCAGATCATGGGTGATAGATCACCAGCCAAAGCTAAATTTCGCAGTCTTTCCAGGAGTAAGTGGAGCTCCTAAACAGGCTCATAAAGCTGATGTGCAGTTGTTGACCCTTATCCAAAACTCTGATCTTCACTACAGCCCTTCAGAGTCTGTTGCCCTCTGTGCCAGTGTACTGCATCCCAGAGACCTTCTCACCGCTCTGATGATGCCCAGTCCCACCCAAGCTCATTGGGCCATGACATTGATTCAGGTGGTGTCCCACATGGAGGCAGGCGAGTGTAGACATTGCCACCCCTGTTTGCTGGCCCCATAGTTAAACCCTGATAGCAATTTGATGAGGGGCTTCAGCACCTAGCAGCCTCCTCTTGCCCTCAGGTGCTCTGGGCACCTCTCTCACATTTGTGACTGAAGCTCCTGCCTGAGGGCAAGAGCAGCGTTTTGCCTTCCCTCCTTCAGGAGGTCTTTGTTCCACACAGACATTTTGTCAAATCAGTTGTTCTGTAGCTTGTGATGTTTAAAAATCGATGCTTCCCCACCCAGAGGCTATAATAGAGCATCTTGTATGAGCTGAAAGATAGATAAATAAGTGTGGTTCTGTAGATGCTAACTAACTTCTTGGCAGCCAGTGTTCACCATTATACACTGTATTTTTTTCCATTACATGTTCTTTACTGAAGCTCACATAAGGGGAAGAAAATCCGATTGGCTGCTGTGTTTTCGAGTGGGTTCTCTTCAGTGGCCTGTTGTTAAGTTGTGTGATTAAAAAGAGAAAAGACTAATTCTGCCAGAAAACACACATGGATTGGTAATAGAATAAATTGATGTATATGAGCTGAGCTGATTATTTATGGCTCTCTTCCCAGGCTGCAGAACCAAGGTATGATCATGCCATAAATTGCATGACAGTTTCTTGTAAGACATCAGACCAGATATCATCTCATACCCATGATCGGTTCTAAGGGTGTCTCAGGGAGGCTGTATGAAAACAAGACAAAATTCCTGTTCCCTCGCTTGGACGGCTGCTCCTTGACGCTATGCGCTGGATTGTGGGCTCCACTATGGGCTGGAGGACCCACTGCATGGCCTTCCAGTGTCCTGTCCTGGCAGAGGGACCGCCTTTGAGTGCCTGTGAAACTTAACTGCTACATAAATCTTCCACATAGGTTTTACAAAGCACTTTAGAAGGAAAATGATCTGTTTGCTGGGTTACAGGAACAGCAGATGAGAAGGATGATAGATGGAAGAACCTTTCCTGTTTTCTGCAAGTGCGTCAGCAGGGCAGCAAACATGGGGTGAGAAGTTGTGTTAAGAGGTAGAGTGTTAAGAGGTGTGTGTAGGCAGTGGTTTTGCTGTGCAAACACTTGGGTGTTTCACTCTGTCAAAGGATGGGTTGTCTTCTTGAAGAGCGTCGGGTGGAGCGAACTGCTGTCAGCAGTGCATCGCCCAACACCGTGCCTATGGACGAGGGAACCTGCTGGATCCCAGCTCCGAGCATTGCGAGGTCAGGCTGGGAACAGCTGCTCGCGGTTACTTCAGTCCCAGGGAGGACATGCTGAGCCTAGTCCAGACCCGACACGTCAGCAGAAGAGTCTCACTGGCTTCAGCAGATCTTCCTTCAAAATATGTATTAGATCTGAAGATTTCAGTGGAAAGCAGAAGGGATAAGGCACTGAACTGGAACTCTTGAGCCGTTGACTTGCATCAAAATCCTTGTGCAAGTTTCTCTTGATTTTTTTTTTGTTTGGGTTTTGTCCTTTTGAAACCTGTGCTCTACAGCTGGCAAGAGGGGAGAATGGGGAACAACATTGCCCTGTGTCTCGTTTTCATTAGTGTTCCTGCTTATCTCGTTCAGGCGCTGCCATATTACTGTCAGCACAGGAAGGAGAAAGAGCTCTGAGTTCCCATCTCCCTCCTCCTCTTCACTCCCTCTGTAGCTTCAGACAAATTACTCGTGTGCCCTTCTTGTCTTTCTCATCAGTAAAATAAGACTGAGCTCTAGCTTGAACGGGTGCCGTGCAGTAAGTGGCAAGTGACATCTTTTCAAGATATGAAGTACCGGGCTTACGCGGCCTGTGACAAGTGCAGAGCTTTCGTTCGAGTACAAGCAGCACGTACCGGCTTTGCCAGCCCAGCGTGTGCGGGAGCTGCTTCCCTACCCAGGGTCTGCCGGACGAGCTCTGGGTATTGCCAATGGGCAACGCCTGGTAGCTGGGAGATGCTGCTTCGAACAGTTTTGTCAGAGTCCTGAAATAAGATATTTTCATGTAAGGATGTGTAGATATGTGTTTAGTGTGCATACTGCCCAAATTAGGGAGGTATGTATGAGCATGCACATGCCCAGGGTGGATTCTGGTTTTGTGAATGCTGATTTTGTACTGATCTAACTCTGTGAGTTCTGAAAAGTGAAGTTGAATTTCTCTCTGATAGTTGTATATAATTTCTGAAAGTGACGATCCAGCAATTAACTCATGAGCATGTGACTGAGGCTAGTATTTGTTTTCTTTTTTCTTTTAACAAAAGTACAAGATACATTGAAGCTCTTGTCTTTATGGCTTTCTCTTTTCCCCTTTGATCTTTCTCACTATGAGAGATATTCTTTGAAAAAGGTTTCTGCTTTTTGGGTTTTTTGGATGTAAAATATTGCATGTGACTTTAGAAATGTATACCTTCTCTACTGGACTGTTTATCTGTTTGTTAGCTTTTTTTTTTTTTTTTTTAATTCAAGAACATCTGCAAATGTTACGTACGGTCCTCAAGGACAGAAATCTTACCGGCAGATCTAACAGTATTGGTTTATCCTGCAAGATACAGAGATTTGTCCTGCTCTGGTCTGGTCATCGCCTTTGAGAGACACCTGAGTGAATTTGGCACTACCTGGGTTGGATTACAAGAATGTATTTTTATTCCTGCTGATGGCAGGTACACAACATCCAGCTCTCCTTGCTTTTCTTAACATTTCTTTAAAGATAGATTAAACTTGTTTGAAACCTTCGCATTATTCACCTCAATTATATGTAGCACCAGATTTTAAAACAGAGTGGGAGAAAACCCAAGGAGCCAGAGCGTACGCCTGGTCACGGCATGGAGAGACAATAACAAAGGAGAGGGAGACGATTTTCCCAATCAGAACAAAATGTTGGCCTTGTGCCTCCTTAACTCATTAAGCCTCGGGTCTTGCTTTGGTGTTTTGATAGAGGATGACAGGCAAAGGACCGTTTCAGTGCTTATTTTCATCTCACCTACTTGCCCATTTCATCTCTATCTTGGAGCACTGATCTCCAGAAGAGAAAGCATTGGGATTTCTCCAAGCTGTCACCCAGCTCCAGGACGTGATCAGTCTAAGGCAGCAAGGGAACTAAATATAAGGAAGACAGAGTGTGTATGGCTGCGTTTATCGAGAAGATTAAGTGAATGAAATCCATGTTGCCTCCAGGACTTCTGTTCACACCTCGACCTGTCCCTTCTGAATCTACAAACACAGCTCTCTGGTTCCAATCCTGAATACACAGACATGTGAATGGAAACTGAAATTCCTAGATAGCAGCGGGCAAGACCATTCATTTACCCAAAATGTGATCTTACATCGAGGAGCCTCACTCACTCTGGGCTGCGAAATCCCCTGTGAGCAGGTTTGCAGGGCTGGAGAGTCAGGATTAGGGCAGAAGCTTCAGGCTTTTTTGTTCCCAGGTAAAATCTTTCTTTTAAGTCTCATATAAACTTTTGGGGGATCCTGTACTGTGGGTCTGTGGTACCTCAAAAAGCAGAGGCAGAGTTTGGTGGTTGTCTGAATTCCTGCCTTATGCAGCTTCCCTTCTCAAGACAGCAAGGCTCTCGTTGCTGCCACTGCTGCTCGCCCCCCCTTTTACCTTCCAGCTCACTGCGTCTGTTCCAGGAGGCCCCGGGAGGCTTTAACAACCACTAGATTGTTAGTGACAGTCAGACACTTTAACACTTAAAGTAGAAGGTTTGATTTAATCGCAAGGCTGTCATTTATTATTTGTCTGCTGTGTTCCGCTGGGGCGCCCGCTGATCAACTGCCTGCTCCCAGGAGGGCTTTTTTTTTTTTTTTTTTTTTTTTTTTTTTGTTATGTCTAAATCCTCAATACAAATTGCAGCGCTCCTAGATCTCCCAGCGGGACCCATTACCGCCTGTGGGGCATTAAGGATCATTAATAGTGCTGTCAGCAAGCTAGCCAGTTGGTTAGCTTCTCATAAATAGGAAATTAATCCATCTACTTCATTAATAATGCCGAGTGTAGCTATTTTGTTGCACTTGATGTAAGGGGCCTTGTGTTTGTCTGTAATGTGATAAGACAGGACTCCAAATTAGCATTGAATGTCTGATACAAGAGTGCAGACTCAATTACTTAGTGGAAAGGTTTTTGTTTTGGTTGGGTTTTTTTGTTGTTTTTTTTTTCCCCCAAATGTCTTTAAAGTTCTTGAGCAGAAAGGAAAAAAAAACCAACACTGATTTGCTTCATTATTTGTATTTTGCAGGTTCTGTTCCCATCGCTTACTTCTGCCTTTGAAGAATAAATTGTTGGGGAGGGAAACCAGTGAGTGAGAGATGGGAACCACACCTGGCAGAGAAAGCAAAATGCATTAATTAGAGACGGGGCTAACTAGCTGTGCTCATCGTGCCTTCTGTGCTGAGGCTTTGGAGGGGGGGTTGGTCTGCTTTTTACTTGCATCTATAGTTAAGGAATCATTACAACACTGACGGGTGTTGTATTTCACTTTGAAGGAGGAGGAGCAGTAATAGTGTAAGTTAAAGGAGAAAATGAGCCATGATAAGAGTCGTCCAGCTTTTTATGAGAAAATCATTTGCCTACCCAGCAAACGCAGAGTCCCTGATGGGTGGTATTGGAACCACTCGGAGGATGTGAAGAATTCTGAGTCCATTTATCTATTGCATTTCTAATTAGTTTTACTCAATAATATCTAGGCACCAGAAACAAAATAGAGAGTTACATGGCAATTATCCATAAAAGTACTTCATCCTATGCTTCTGGGCTGTTCCGATCTTCCTGTGTTTCCTTCCTTCCTATAACTTTCTCATCAGTGCGTGGGAAAATACAAGTAATTATTCAGCCTTAATTATTAAAGAAAAGCTTTTCAGAAAGGAATGGTTTCCCTCTTGCCCTTGAAACACTGTACATTTGCCTTTTTGTGCTTCAGCCTCGTGAGTTTGTTTTCAGCCGAACAAACAAAAAATTCAACAAGGGTGACCGGCTCTTGCTAGAGCTAGAGTTTGCACTATGGGGAACCACTCCACTTCTTGGGATTTTTTTCCAAAGCTTTGGGGAAACTTTGCTGGCAGTCTTTTTTGTGATACTTAAAGAATTTGCTTTTACTGGCTTTCGAGCAATATGCTGTGAAGTAGCATTTAGAGGATGGATTATAAACACATAACCATATCAGGTCCCAGCCTATGTCTGGGGCTCCAAGGGACTGCCACAACATAAATAACAATCATTATAACTAATTACTGGTTGGGCATTGGGGAGGGAGAGCACTTGTATTTATTTTTATAATGGGAGGCAAATAAATGTCTGAAATATCAAGAGGAGGGAGGAAAGAGCTTCTATAAAGTGATGAGATAAATAGATCTGGAAACTTTCCAGTTCTCAGAAGCTAGTAGTCTGGAATGGGTATTTTCTGTTGACAAATTCTTCAAACCATGTGAGCTGTGCTGTATTTAGTTACATCATTCCTGCAGTAGAAATGTCTTTTCCAAAAGCGATATGTGACCAGAGAAGTACGGTGCAGCAGCAGGGACAACCCTAATATTCAGAGGAGCAGCAGGAAAGGATTTGGGGGATTTCCATCCCAGGTAGCGGAGTTGTTTGCGCCGTTTGTGTTAGATGCGTGTTGTACTAATGGCGTCATCTGAGAAATGGCCCTGAAGGGCAAAATATACAAAGAAACACAGGAGGCATAGACCCTATCTCTAAAAATGCCACCATGGGCGCCCTCAAACTTTGCAAATATTCATTGTCTGAATTCCAATGATGGTTCTGAATTTCACAATTGCCCTCTAGGATAACAAGAACAAAGGGATAAAACCAAACAACTTTGAATGTAGAGTCACGCTGGATGGGGAAGGAGGATTCGGTGTTGGAAATTCATATATGTGAATTGTGCTGACTGGCTCTGTTTCCAGAGTATTTTTTCTTAACTGCTGCTTTTTTTTTTTCTGTTTGGAACTATTCTGCAGTGTACAGTGAGTAGCAATCACAAGGAACTGTCTGTCTCTGTGTCCCCTCACCTATGCATTATTAGCAGCAGTGGTGCCGAGAATCTAGTGGCCGTAAAAAGCCCAGCTGCAGCCAAAATCCTAATGCACTTCCAATTCCCAGTGCATTAAGCTTGGAGGAGTCTGCTGTGTATTATTCCAGGCTCTATCCAGTTTCTCTAGAGGTTTTCTGGTGCTAAAACCTTTGCAAGCATTTTTGTCAAATGCTTAATGCTTGAAAACTTAACCTCATTACACTCCAATCTATTTCTGTATTGAAGGAGAAGGGAGCATGGGAAGGATCTTTTCCCTGAAAATAAAAAGTCCAGCCAACGTAAGTTAGATGCTTTGGAGGTTCTTTTATTGTAAACTACAGGAAAGGACTTTGGCAATGTGTTGAAATTGTTAGATTAAAGCTTTCCCCTCCATCGCCCCCTATTCTGCCATTAAAGACCAATGCTGCTGTAAACAATTTATGGCTTTCTTAAAGGAAGTCAGATAATCCTGGCTGATTTGTGGCCATTCCTTTATTGCCTTGCCAAACTCTGCTTTGTCATTTCTGGTTGGAGGAGAAAGCACACACAGCCACATATGTTCAAGTTTCTGACCTCATTTTGACTGTTTGAGGGAGTGAGCACATGTGTCTTTGGGAAACCAAAAAAAAAAAAAAAAGAAAAAATCATGGAGGAAAAGAAGAATAATTTCCCTAGTAATTATGTTTTTTAAGAAATATAGGGTGTAAAATATACCATTAATGATTTTACAATCACTTGGCCAGTCAGGCAGGAGAGCTGGCTGACCCAACCTAGTAGAGAGCACCACTCCGCATTAGTGTCAAAATGGATGTTTAGTCATGTGCAGCCATGGTGAAACTGGAAGTGGAAAGGAGCCAATGCCTCTTTCAGAGAGAGGGAAATAAAAAACCCTCTCGTTTTACAAATCTCTCCGGGGATGATGAGAATGGTTCTCTTCAGCGTCCGTCTCCTGCTTAGTTCTAGATCAACACATGCGGTAGGAAAATGTTAGATCTGATTGACGGTAGCATGTGCTCATCGCCCGTGTCTCTGGTCTGGTGTGTAGGTGCGGCCTAGCTGGAGATTAAACTGCTCAAGTTTTAAGATGTCATAGCTTTGTCAACAAAGAATGTAGGGAAAGATGGGGATTTAAAACAAAAGAAAATGAAAGGCCAAACATCGTCATAGATACAATTTTATCAGCAAGAAATCCTGTTCGATTCATTCATTTTCTGGGAAACTAGTATCCTCTGGTCAACAGAAGCTGCGTCACCATCTCCAGCAAAAGCTTTCTTGGTAGATCCTTGTCAGCATACACAAAGTCTGAGCTGCAAGTATTCATAGAAATTAGAGTTGGAGAACATGTGTTAGGTCTCTTCCTTCATCCTGCTGACAAGATAGTATTTTCTATTTAAATATGTTTTCCAATTCTTGTCCAATTCAGCCTCAAGTGTACCTAATGACAGCTTCTTCAGCCCCCCTTAGGAAACCATTCCAGAGCCTAATAGCTCTCACGGTCAAACAGACAGCTCTTTTGTATGCAAAGCCTGGTTCTCACTTAAACTAAAGGTCATTCATACCTACTGTGAGCCTGTGAGATAACATATAACAGATACTCTGTTTGTACTCATGTTACATTCTCCTGTGCAACCAGAACAGCATTGGGTGGCCTGAACATAAATACAGATTAGACCAGCAGAGCCTAAACTGTCCTGGTCTTGTCTTTCTCCCATCATCTGTGCACGTCTCACCGTAGCTGTCACTCCACCAAACTGTACTTGGAGCCATGGGTTAGAGAGAAGGACTTATGACTGTAGAGTAGATCATGTGTGGGGAGGATGGGTTCGCTTCTGCGGGAAGCAGTGGAGACATGACAGTATTCAACAGTTGAAGATTTGTAAGGAAAGCGTAGAGCTTCTTCCAAGCTGCAATTGCAATGTGTTCCTTAGATATTACTAGTGTAGTAAATCTTATATCTCAGATGTAACCTATATGAGCATGCCCATGAAACTGATGACGCAAGTGAGATACAGAGATTGGTTTTCAAGAGCTGTCCTCTGAAATTACCAGCACAAAAGTTGCTGGGCACTCAATGCTGCTGTGACTGTAGGAGTGTTTGCAAATGATCAGCGTCTTTGAAAGTTGGGACAGAGAGGTTTCAAGAAGCATATCCAGAAATTCAGGGATACAGAATTACTTTGCCTTTTTTTTCTTGGAAATTGTGATTTTGAGATTTGTGTCCAGAGCCGTATGACAAGTCTTTGATGAGCCCACACCTGCCACTTCCCAGAATGTGCAATCTCGGAACTTTTTAAAAAGAGGAATTGAATCTTGTACCATAATGATGAATTCCTTCAGGAAAAGCCTGTTTCTCAGTTCTGAATCTGGAGGTATTTTGAAAAGCTTGTAGTGAGGAGACTCTGATTTATGTTGTTCAGAAGTGGTTGCAATGGAGGAGGCCTGCACTGGTTTTAGTGCCACTGTGCTCTACATACTATTTACGTACCAGCTTCATTTTTCTTTCTTTCTCTTTCCTTCTGTCCAACCCAACAGTGCATGAAGCAGCAGACTAGACTGGAGGTAACTCAGTTGTAAAACATCATTTGACAAACTGCTAAAAGCTCTCCTGAATGGAGCATCATCCATGTTTGTGGTGGAGTTGAGATGATTATGTTATGAAACGGCATTCAATCCAGAACAAAGTGTTGCCACAGCAATAATTTCCAACATCCAACTCTAACAATAAGTCAGCCCCAGATCCTTACCACAGAGGGCCGGACTCTTTGTTTACAGTCAAAATGAGAATTGTGAGACTGCAACCCCACTTGGCTTAAGCAAGAGCTGTGGCTTCTCACCAGTGTTGTGTTAGTAAGGACACTAGTAAGAACTTACATGGCTGAGCCATGTCTCCAGCGTGCTGTGACCCCTCTCCTGAAAGGCATTGTCTGAGCAGGGCTTCTCTTCAGTGTCGGAAATTCTTCTCAGTCAGCACGAAGGAATCTATTGCCAGGGAAGGAAGACGTGGGGGGAGAGAGCTGTGTGAGCTCTGCCACATCACAGCACTTGTTATGAACACCTCAGATCGTTTCTGTGAACGCACACTTAGAGGTGGCTCCTTTCCCCAGTTTTACATCTGACTTGGAGCTGCATAAGCCTGCGGTAATACAGCTGTAGTAATTCTTCCATTTTTTCTGAAAGTCGTTGGTTACATGATCTACTCCTTTCAAAACACATGTAACATCTATAGGTTCTTACTACTTTCCTTATTAACACAACACTGGTGAATAAGCAGGAGTTGTTAGGATGCACTCTGCCAGGTGAAGAATATACACACAAGAACGTGAGGCTCAAACCTCAGGATTCTCTGGTTCCAGGTTCCGTGAGCAATCACCTTGACATCACCTGCACTCTCATGAGACATCTTTCCCCATGGCAAAAGAATTTTAATTTCTTTTTGATGTGTTGCATAATAAAGGGACAATGTTATTATAGGGTATAAACATATCACCCCTTGAAGTATATTTACTTTATTACTGTCTTCCTAGCAAAGCATATTCTTCAGCTACTTACAATTTGTCCCACTTATTTTTTCCTTCATAAATTTTAGAAGTCTTAATGCATATATGCCTACAATAGTGAAAATAGCCTTTGAGGATATATTAGCACCTTTTCTCAGCCCTTTTTTGGAAGAGACTTTATTTTGCGTTTGGAACAAGTGATTTTTTTTATTGTTAGCGAGGAGGACTTTTTTGGTTTTGAAGTCATAATCAATAGCAATTGCAGAAGAGCCCAGAGGACTTTCTGGATATGTAATGCCAGGAATGCCTAGATAGGCTTTTGAGATACGATTCGTTGATATGTGATGATGGTTTAACGAAAATGATAAAGGGATTTTCCCTGTCGCTCTGTGGTTTGGTGATGATGTTCCACTTCTTCACTGGCTTATATCTGCCAATTTCTACTACCCACAGAAAAGAGAAAGAGCAATAGTAAATGAAACATCAACAAATAGGGGTTTTTTTCAACAGCTTCTGTCAACTGCCAGCTTCAGCAGTGATCGTTAGATCTCTTTAAACTGTGTCATCTCAAGCGGGAGCACGTAGAAATAAGCATTTGGCACCTTCTTCGACCTCTTGGAGCAAAGCTGTTGCACCGCTGCTTGCTCTCTACCGGTGTCTCTATCCAGAGGTTGTTACTGAACCCATTTCCCCTTGTTTTGGTTGAAAACCATTGAACAATCCCCCACTGCTACTTCTTTATTGACACTCTGGAGTAGTCAAGCTTGTAAAATTCAACTGGATGTGAAATGCTGCAATTTGGCTTCGGTAATATATGTGGCTTTAACATGAAATCATTTCTGGTTTTAATCCTGTCCCTTTCTACTTTTTTCACATCACAGTACTCCTAACCATTGAAAAATACAGTTAGTTCCCTCTGTGTAAGGTGAGAGCCCTGGGTTCCCCTCCAGACCCATCCCGCTGGAGCTCCAACAGGGGAAACCCCATCTGGCTAATTTATGAGCGGCACTAATGGGTCCTCAAGGGACCCCGTCAGTGATCTCATCTAGGATGTGATGACCACGACACAAACCTCCAGGGGAGCGGAAGGCCGGTTTAGGAAGAAGGTTGGGATGGGTAGGGGCACAGGGAACAGGAAAGCAAGGGGTATCTCAGGGGAATGAAAAAAATATAAGCCCCACAGCTGCCGTTATTCTGCCTCTCATGAATTCCAAAAAAATGTCCCTGCATCGTCAGGTCAGAAATCTTCACAAATACATTTGTGTGACATGTTTTTCCTCTCCCATATTTAATGTCTACCCAGTCAATAAATAATTATTAAGCAATGATATAAGAGCTGCACTCTCAGAAAATTCAAACTTGAGTTTCAAGAAAATGAATTCATCCAGGAAAAAAACCTTTGTGCAGTAAAGACTTGAGAAAGTAAAATGAGATTGTGGGCTTTCTTTCCCCAGGCTTGGATATTGCTTTATCAATACTGTTCTGTCAATAAGCTGTGAACAAACGCAAGCCTTGTCAGATTTACTAACTAATCACAGAAAAGTGTTGGCAGGGCTTAAAGGATTGAGTGACCAGACATAGTAACTCATTTTAAGTGTTCTTGCTCACTGCAGGTTTTTTCTGATTTTTTTTTTCCTTTCCCACTCCCTACTTTTGCTGTTAGGTGGATAGGACGGCAAATATCTTCATCTTCATCTGGCACCTTCTGTCACAAAGAGAGGAAAGATGTGCAAATTCCACAGATTTTACTTGTCTGCAGCCTAATTCTTGAGCCACAGCCACAAAAATATGCGTGTGCATAAATAATGTCGCTCATTTAGCGCACCCAAACCTTTACAAGCATATTACACATGTAAGCACACTACGGGGTGGATTTTTAATTGAAGGAGCTCCACTGGCTCTGATGGCCCTACAGTGATTTCCACCCTCAGGTTTAGTGGAGCTGTTCATTTGAGCTCTTGATAACAGGTTTTCCTTTAACTGCAAAGATGAAACGAGTGCATTGGAAATGCCTTTTTTCTCTTTCTCTCCGTAATTTCTGTCATGAATTCCTCTGTTTTTGCTGTTTGTTCCCTGCTGGCAGTTGCCATCTGTAGCGATTTTTCTTCTGCCAGAAGGATTGGCAAGCAACTCCCTCCAGTGCCCACATCAGTGATGCCTGGGCGACAGCCCGGGTGCCGGAGTGCTGCACTACCTCCACCTCTCCCCCATCCTTCCCCACCCACACGTTCCTACGCACACGGGCTCAATATGTTGCTTTCTGAACAAAGCTTTGCTGCTGGTGGCCTGAGATATCTATCAACCTGTCTTGGGACTCCTCGGGTCCAGCCATGGTGTCCATCTCCTGCGGCCTGAGCGCACCCCAAAGAGGTAGGGCTGCATTTTTCCTTTTTGCAGTCATGAGAGGGTTACACTTCAGTAAGTCACTTACTTGAAAAACACTGTTTGGCTGAAGCAGTATGTAGCTACAGCTCAAATTCACTTTCCGTTGGGAGATTCAGACCTAAAGTTGTAGTTAATTAAGTCGATAGCCCCTGTTAGAAATGCCACAAAGCAATCGTGTGAGGAGGAGAATCCTCCCTCTGACAGACTGTTTTTTACATTCAAGGCATTCATCTTTGCAACAGTGAGGTAGAGAAAGAAAGAAAATGTGATTCAACTACCACAATTTTTTAGATCACAAATAAAAGACAGTGTGTTGTCATGAGAGGGAGCAGATCCTCCATTTTCTGAAAAATGGGGAAAAAAAGGTCTTTATTCCAAATTAAAAATATTCCTATATGCAAGAAGGTTGTAATTATTGTTAACATGTACTTTGCTGACATGATTTGAAGGATGGAGCCAGTGTTCTTTGTTTAGAGGCAAACTTTAGATTAATTGTTGTAAAGGAACGAATATATCTATGTACACGTATATGCCAAAGAGAGATGTTTGCACACAGACATTTGCTTCGTTTAAAGCACCCCTTCCGTATTCCTAACGTCTGAGGCTCTGCATCAGCTTGAACGAAGTTCAAACAAAGACAGCTCGTGGAAGTGATCTGGCAGCTAGAAGATGCATTGGGGTTATCACAGCTGCCATAAATATCTCTGAGACCTGTGAGAAGCTGAGTCCTGTGTCTTGGCATATTGAGGGGCAGGCAGGAGCCATCTCTTGTTGAGTTTCTCTGTCTGAGTCAGGGTGAGCAGGAGGGATGTGAAACGTCCTGCTGCGAGGTATGGCCCTGCAGCTGGAGACAGGACCGTGGCTTTCCCCCAGCTGGCACAGGATTGCCACTGCCGTGCAGGTTTGGTGATGGGCAGTGGCCAGGGCTGGTATTAATTTCTCCGTGTGTAAGCACACATATTTTTACCTTAGTGCAATGACAGTGAAAACAAAGGGGTCAGGTATTTCCAAAGTTGAAAGAGTAACATACACAGGAAAGACTGGGGTCTCTGGTAAGCCAGGGATTGTTGTTCACGGCTCTGGGTGAATTTGGCCTCGGGACAAGTGGCAGCGGGTCTCCCAGGACCCGTGTGTGTCAGGCCTGGATGTGGTCCTCTGCACTCCGTTAAGCCCTGCGCCTGTGTGTGACTTGAAGGGAGGATGCGGCATCACAAACCCCATCTCTCTCTCAGCACTTCTCTTCTGTTCCAGAGCCCCTCAAGCCTTGGCTGCAGCCATGTTTCATGGTCAGGCTTTTTCCCCTCATTTCCCTCAAGACGGCTCAGAAGGACCTGAACTTGGCTACTTAACAGCACCTGACAGAGAGAGTGTGGCTTGTATTTCACCCGGCGGTCGGGGCTAAGTGGCTTTCCCCCAAAGTCTCCGCTGGCGCAAGAGCGGTTTCGGTGGCTCGGGCTCTGGTGGAAAGACTGAGCCTCTCTCTCCCCCAGCTGTCAAGGAAACTCGAGGAGGCATTCAAATGAGAGACACATGGATGTTTATAATTCACAGTTTTGCCATTGTTGTCACCAGAGATTTGTTCTTCCTGCTTGGTGAGGGGAAAAAAGGAAGGATAAAATTGGTACCATAACATGGCCAGACATAACTTGTTTGAAAGATGGGCCTCCAATTATTTACTTAAGGAAATAGTGGGAGATTTATTAATAACCTCTGGCGACTTAAATAGCTCTAGTGATTTCCATGTGTGACCTGAGGCCTCAGCCTTCCTGGCTGATTAGACACGAAACTCAACTAAAGAGCTGACCTGGTTGGTTTCAAGTGCTCTGCTGGTTAACTCCCAGATGTGAGGCCGAGGAAAAACAACGTCTGTCAGAGCCATTACGGAGCGCTCCGCTACAACAGATTTAATCTTGCCCCTGATTTCAGAGGAAACAGTGCAGTAGGAGGGCTGAAGCTGTAATGAACTCTTAACACAAAAAACTATTCTCTTCCATGCATCTGAGAGCGAGCAAAAGTCCTCATCTATCACTGCCTGCGCCGGCAAGTCTCCGCTGCTGTTTGTGCATATGTCACTTTTTTCTTCTTGACAAAAAAAGAACTTTTTAAAAATAAAACCCAGAATACTGTATTTTTTTTTCTGGCCATGTGTACCAGTATTTCCTGGGGCTGGTATCCATATTGCTTCTGGATGATTTTGCCAGATGTTGTCTATATAAGATAGCTGGTGACCCTGAAATATCTCTGAGGCTTTACGTCACCACAACAGGATCTGCTTATTCTCTTTGTTTCCACCCTAATAGAAGCTGCCATCGGTTGGAAACAAAACCCTTCCTAAAAAATCACTGAAGAATCCTCCTCCTATCTTCCTGTCACCTCCACCTCCAAAAAAGTAGGAGAAAAGTATGTGACGAGGGGATAAGAAAGATGAGTAGACCAGAGAGAGAAGTTTGGAAGTGGGGACCACTGCCATTGCTTGGATTTTGCTGTGGTTACCACACCGATTGTAGATGCTTTTGGGCTCGGGATGGGTGGCTTACTACAGTTTCCAGTATGTTGCCAACCGATGGGGATGAGAAGAAATGTTAGTGTCATCACTTAGGGATTTTTGTGGGACTAAGAGGCAAAAAGCAAATTAGGGAAAGACAAGACAAATTAAAAGGGCTAGAACTGCATTAGCACAGCATAGCTCTGATCGGGTGTTCAGTTACCAAAAGACTACTGGTATCTGACCTGAAAACAGCTAAGTCTGATGCAACAAATTGAATAAAACAGCACTGAAAAATAATTTAGATCTACTTCAAAAATATGCTGATGGCGTGGAACTTGATGCTGTGTTAGCATTCATCTTGATGCCTGTCCTCAAAATGGCTTCAACACTCAGGTTCTGCTTATGCCTTTTCTTTAATTTTGCAATATTTATGACTAATGGAAACTGAAAGAAACAAATGTTTGTGTTGTCTATAGATGGTAACTTTAAAAAGGAAAAAAAAATGTAAAAACAGGTTTAGGTACTTTTGTGTGATCTATAAAGAAAGGCAAATGCTGACTGGGTAAGTTAGGGGGTTGGTTTGTTCAGTAAATCTCAGTGATTTTCTGCTAGGTATCTAGTTGTGCATTGTCCTGCAGCTCTTAAGGACTTATGGAATCCATGACATTCCATGTCCATGAAGGATCATCAGATGGAAAGCTTGAAAGAAGAAAATATTTTTACTCAGGTTGTTTAGGCTTTCTGCTACTGAAATTTCTTGTGTTAGAAATGCAGTGGATAAAATCTCGGTAGATACATACACGTATTGTTAAAAAAATATTTTTGAGTCTTTGTATGACGCAAAGCAACAAGAAAGGCAAAACTGATTTTTTATTTTTTTTAAGTATATTCAAAGGATTACTTTGCAAGTGCTAAGTGAAAATAAAACATCCTGACCTAGGCATTGTTTGTATTCACTATTGTACTAGTCAGTAACTAAGGACATTGCTTAAATTATTGAACTTAAACTGTGCAAAACTCAGCATGGACATTCTTCTTTCTTATTAAACCAGGATTAAATAGATCTATCTTAATTTAAATTTGACTAGACTTAAATCAAACGGAATTTGAAAGAACTGATTTAAGTTTTGCCACGCATTAGCAAAATTCTTTTCTTAAATCAGTGGAAATTTGTACATAGAGGGGATGTTACTGTGAATTAGGCTATACAGTTAATGAGGTATCTCTGGCTAATGGTTAACCAAGGAATTTGGTTCATGGTGTTTTCATTATGTCTCGTGACAAACTCAAACAGGTTCATTCCAAATCTGTGTCATGCTCTATAATTGAGATCTGAGAAAAAATAATGTGATGAAGAACCGGTGCTATTTTGGGGCTCACAGAATATGAAATGAAAGCTACATCTAGGGTGCTTGCAATCTTGGTTGTGTCTAGTAAATAGATTTGAGCCACTCCATCAAATGTCAAGGGTCTGAGAAAATGTTTTGTTTTTAAGGAGATCTTGGTTTTTAAATTAGGTCTCTTTCTCTACCTTACTCCGGCCTTTGGGGGATGAGGGAATGCATTTAGATCACATTTTTAAGCTTCACAGTGCTAGAAATTTATCATTTTCTATTTCATCGAACACCAAGATTCTCACAGAATTACACTTAGAGATGGGCTTCAAGAAAAACACCAACAATCATAAGACTTAGGAATTGCACTGTAAATAAGTCTGAGGAGCTGTAGACCTCAGAGTTATGTCCCTGTACGTCTGCACCCCATTGAAGCAAATTCCTCCTGCATAAAATGCCGTAATCATTCTACTTTTGCAAGACATTTGGACACAGCATTGTTTAAATTTCTTAAAAGAATTTGAGTCAAGAAACTCTGCTGAATATATTCAGCTGTTTCGCCAGAATTTCATCCAAAAATAAAATAATAATAGTATAGCTGCACGATACCAATAGGAATAAACAATCTATTGTTGCGTTTAATATTTTCTATGGATCTCCTTTTTAAATGAGGGTGGTAAGAAGTGTGCGATACTTTGTCACTGAAACTATTATAAAGCTTGGAGTTTTTTGAGAATCGTGGAAAACTTTTCAAGATAGGAAACAACAGCAGTGTTCTGCATGTTACCAAGTTCTAGAGCTTTGTTCTGATCCAGATGTTGTGAAGGTCAGAGGAATGACCATATGGGGACGGTTTGTCTAGCACAGAAATCCCTGTTCCATCAGTGGTCAACAGGAGATGCTCAGGAAGGAATATAAGAAACAGGATTGTCCAGAGTGAAGCTTCCCCCGGTCTTGTCCTCCCTGAGTCTGGCAATCGGCACTTTTGGAACTTCCTGAGCCAGAGGTCGTATCCAGATCATTGTATTTAATTGCCACTGGTGGGGTGGACTTATCCCCCATGAATTTTTCTAATCCTTTTTTGAACTCATTTATATTTTTGGCCTCTGCAACATCCCGTGGTAGTGAATTCCACAATTTAATGACATGTCATGTGGAAGAACTGCTTCCTTGTGTTTGCTGTAAAAAAAGTTTACAGGTTTCATTCAGCAAAGCGGATTTCAGTTCCAGTTAAACATCAAGATTAAGCACTTCTCTGAAATGAGGTCTTGATTCAAAGCTCTGTGAAGTCAAGAAGAAGTTCTGTGTTATTTTGTTTTGCAGAATTAAAAGTGGTTTAAGTCTCCAGACTTGTTTTACACTAGCAACATATTTTTCTGTCACTCAGGCAAATTATGTGAAAGAATTTGGTCATACCACTCAGAGGATGGATTTGTGACTTGTACAGCTAATTCAGTTGCTGTTATTGATGGTGTTAGTAATAAAAATCCACTAATACCCAGCCTAGGAGTAAAGTGATAGCCAACATATGGCGCTAACTGAAGTCCCTGAGTTTCCTCAAAATATCATTGATAGTAAAAAGCATTTGTGCGGGAAATAGCCAAGCATTATTTGTAGTGGAGTGTGTTTTACTTCTTTTTGACCACTTCAGACAAGCACATTGGATTGGTTTGCTCCAGTTCTTGGTGACATTTCAAGATTTTAGTCAATCAGGAATTGGCCCAAGAATCACTTTGGGGCTGGAGAGGGAGCAGATTTGGAGCCTCTCAAGAGAAGGGAGCACACTTCTGTTTCCTACTGTGTCATCCTCCCAGCTCAGCTTCCCTCCTCTCCTGCAAAAGCAGAAAGGAAGCACGCCTGGGAGTCCTCAGCAAGCTGCTGGCTGCATCCAGAAGCCTGGAGCTGGCAGGCTGAGCGCTTGCTTGGAAGTGGTGGGTCCCTGACAGCAGGCACCCGTTCAGAAAGGAAAAGACAGGGAAAACACAATGAATAACCAAAATAACACAGTGATCCCAAATGGAAATGGAACAGCAGCCTCCTTCTTCACTGCTGGGATGGCAGGATGCAAAGGAGGGGAGAGGGTGCCTGGTGTTTGGCCATCAGATGGAACTGGGGCAAAAAGACAAGTTTTCTGGCACACAACCCTGACAAAAAGGCCACTGCAGGGGCGTCTTCAGGAGAGATCTGTGCATTTGTATATTTGATCCAACTGTTTAGTGTACTTAAAAAAAATACCTCTGCCTATAAACCTCACCCTGTGTTCTTAGGGTGGTCCAAAGAGGTTAACTGGGCAACCCTGGTAAAAGTGATACAGTATTGTCGTTCATCCAGTGGCTCTCCCTTTGTATTGCCAGATAGCTGGTGTCTCCAACGGGGCTCTTTTGGCTTTTTATAAAATAGTAGTGTGAAAACCTGTGCATCCTTCCATACTTTTTCCCTAAATATTCCATCTCCTAGTCCCTTGTTCTTGATGGTGGAAGTTTTGTCTGCAGCTTTAGGGGCTATTTGAAGATGAGAGGAGTTGCAGAGGGCAGAGGTGTCCTGCAGCTGGTCGTCTCCCTGTCTCGATGTCCCGGCAGAGCCAGAAAGAGAGCAGGTGTTTCCAAAGCAGGGATTTCATTTTTAGGTGGTAATATCAAGAGGTTTAGTTAAATCTTTGCCTGGACTGTAAATTTGTTAATATAGGTGCCAAAAGCTAAGAACCAAAATCCATTTTTTGAGTTTTTAATTTGTCTTGATTTCCAGAGCTCCTTATCTCGTATTGACTGAGGTATTTAATGACCCAATTCGTCAAGTAGTTTGAGCATGTCACTAATTTTAATCAAGTCCGTAATCCCACGTTCGGTTAGGCACACATGTAAGTATCTTGCTGAATGAAAAATGGGTATAAAGTCTACTTTATGGCAAATCCCTGCTTGAATATGTTGTCTTTGCACTTCATGTGGAAAACAAAACAACACAAAAAATCAGTATTTTCATAAGGAAGCATTTTCAGGTCTTCAGTGTGGAGCTAGAAATCTGCAAGTGAGCTCTTCCCCTCCAAGTGCCGTCTGTAACGTACCGTAGTTGAGTCTCCTCCGAGCTCCTCCTCATCTGCTGACCCTCGCTTCCCTGACATCCCTTCCCTTCGCCTAACAATGACAAATGGAGTTATAATATTGGTTGTTGAACCATAAGCTGTAGATAAATGTGCTTCTGAGAACCACCATTAAGTCCCTAAATGGATTATATATATTTGGTTTAGAAACCTAATATTTAATATTAGTGTACTCTCCAGCGGTTGGCTTTATTTCTCTTGATAATCTATTCCCACTCCATTTCCTTTTAGATTTCTAACCTCATTAAACCTTTCATATCACAGTTATTTTCTGTTCTAAACAAAATTAAAGACACACCATCCTCAGGTTTTAAGAGTCTAATTTTACTCCCAAACTGGAAAAAAACACAGAGATAAACATTCTTTTCTGTGATGAATTTTAAAACCACTTTACGAGTCAGCTGGAATTGCTAACCATATTGAGGACTGTAAAAGTCTGTGAAAGGCAGCATAATAAATGATGCTTGAAATGGCATTTGTTGTATGGGAGTTCAGATGCTTACATGGTATCTTTCCCTTCTCGTTTTTTTTCATAAAATGTGAGGATGTATCTCACGTTGTACAGTACCTTAAGAATTTATAACATTTTGCTTCTGGTCTGATTGCCTGCAAGGAATCTCAGTTACCAGCAGGGGTTCCTTAAATTCTCATGGCCAGGAGAAAGCGGTATCTCTGTAATACTCTGCTCCCAGTGTGCGCATTAAACTGGTTTTTCTTGATCGAGGACACATTTCTTCCTTATCATCAGGCACTTTGGCACATTGCTTGTTCTGATATATATAAGTATTGCACTCTGCCTTAGTAGACACATTAAAATTGTGTCTGACCATTCTTCTTGTTGTACAATGCCCTGGCCCCTACAACGGCCTCTTTAAGGAAAAAAAAAAATGCAATATATATGGTGTTGAAAAGAAATCTGCAGGCTGGAGGAAGCTCAAAAATATATCCTGTATTTACCCAAATCCATTTCTCTTTCCCTTGTCTTCCTGTAAGGCCTGTAACACCTCTGCTAGTTATTAGATAGCATTAATGACATTAAATCAGAGTTATACACTTCATAGCCCACCAGCTCCCTCTCTTCCACCAGAATCATCTAGCTGAATGATGACATCGCATCAATCTGTGACACTTTTGCAACGTGTGAGCACTTTGCATCTTAAAAATAACTTCGGTTTCCTGTGCCTCGTGGCAGGGGAGATACTGTTATTTTCCATCCCTGTTCTGCAGGTAGGGAAGGTTGAGGCAGGGGCAGGGTACCGGGGATACTTACGCTGCGTATCAATAGCCGGAATTACCACCAGTGGCTCCTGGCTCCCTGTGCTTTGCTAACATTTTGGGGATTTAAAATCAGAGACAGGGGTCTCTGCAATTTACAGCAGCTCTCAAGGTGCCACAGGAGCAGGCCCGGTGACAATAGTCATTTGTTTGACATAGAAAAAATGATAGTGAAAACTGGCCGAGCAGTTTCTGATCACTGAAGTTCCTGCTGATAGCTTTGTGCTACTCTTGTTCGAATTCACAGTGAGAAACAGCATGGTGCTAATCGCTGAGAAGTTCTGGGAGAAGGCTGGTCAGCAGGGTGCTTATATGAAGAGTGATGTGATGAAATGATAGGGAAATAGGTCTTTATCCTGACCCTTTTCCTCTCCCTTCCAATTGTGTGGAGCCCTTAAGGATGATCAGAAGCTTTCCTGGCAAAACCTGACTAGCGCTTTGACTGATTTACATTTGTTTTCAGGGGTTCAGCATCATTGCCTTTAATAGGATGCTCTTGTCAGGGACTTGGTCATAGCTGTTTATGAGGTCCCTACATTTATGCTCTCCTTCTGTTTTCTTCCACCGTACATAATGTCATTTTGATGGGGACAATGTCCTCGAGTGCACTGTGTTGCAAGAGGACGCGTTGTTACCACAGGTCTATTTTCAGGCAGTTTCCACCAGGTTTATTACACCCTGTGAATTCATTACACCCCTGCTCACCTGTGTTCGATGCATGTGACAGTGTTATCATCCTCCCTTCAGAGGGCAGGAGCGGGTGGCTGAGCTGCTCCGTTTTAAGTTCTCATGGCTGCTTATTTAATACAGTTTTGTCTTCACACACCCGTAGCAATCACCACCTTAAAAATCACCTCCATGACATCCATCCTGTTCTCCACTGGCGAACAAATCAATGCGCCTCTGACAGTGTGAGATTGTGTGAGTGTGCGGGAATCCTGAGGAATCAATCGCACCCAGGTGCATCAGAGGGGATTAGTGGTTTTCCCCGGGGAGAAACGGCTGGCGATACTGGCCCCTGTTCTCATGACTCAGCAGCTCCACTCCAATTTCCCATTTCAACTACAGAGCGGCAAGCTCTAAATCTTCCGTGCCTGAGCGCCGCGTGGAGAGCCCAATACAAAGTTACATTTCACTTTGTACGGACAGATGGAAAGGCGTAATATCGTCCCTTTCTTCGCGATGAGTGATGAGTTCCCACAACACAGGACCGATTCAGAGCGCTGCTGCAGAGGCACAGGCAGTGCCAGGAGCTGGATGCTTGTGTGAGAATCCAACGGATGTTGTTTGGTGTCTCGCCCTAGGTGGGATAGTTGCCATCTGTTC
Organism: Baryphthengus martii; assembly: GCA_013396935.1. NCBI lineage: Eukaryota > Metazoa > Chordata > Aves > Coraciiformes > Momotidae > Baryphthengus > Baryphthengus martii. The sequence continues at coordinate 511,440 of VWZK01017653.1, read as the reverse complement.
CATAATGGTGGTATCTCAGACTGTTTGCAAATCCTCACCCATAGCTCAAAAAGGCTGGGGGATTGAAGCAGGCAAGGGGAGCGAAAGCCTTTAAGGTAATGGGTGTAGGATAGATTTCAGGTTAACAGGAGGTCAGGGTGAGAAAGCTTCTACTGCATTGCACAAGCGAAGGAGACAAAGGATTTAAGCTGCAGTGTTGGTACTTCTCAGCGATATTAAGTTTACTTTTAGGCATTAAAGTGGGGCACTTGACTCAACCAACACTAAGCAGCCATCAGGATGAAAGCGACAGCTCCTTATGACCATAAAATAGTGATAATCCTACACTGTAATGTTAATGAGCCTCAGTGTCTCAGGCTCACCATATACAACCCCTCATTTGGCTTTAGTAGATGCTACCGTGTGTTGTCAGAGGTCCAGAATTAGGGTTTGGGGTTTTTTTTCCCATTTCCCATGTTGGAAGAGACTCCTGTCTGCAGAGAAAGTCAAGTTTGCCTGTAGTTCAAAATAAAAAGCCTTTCCATCAAAGGAGCAAGTTTCCTTCCCGTTGAGCTCACTGGTGCTTTCAGAAGCTTTTCTCATTTATGTCCAACGTGCCAAGTCAACTCTTGGTGTTCCTGTGTCTGAGTGTGTAGTAGACGCTCAGCATGCCTCGGACTGACTCTGCGAGTTGGGAGCAGATGTTGGCTCTGTGACAGGTCTGTGTCAGCAACGTGTTTTGATAAGAACAGACTATTCCCAGCTGGTTTCTCAAGAGTTTTTCTCTTTCTCTCTGCTTTCGTTCTCTCTTGCTTTGAGCCTTTCCTCATCAGGCTCAGAGCACACATTCTGAAAAGATGTGCCCAGCTCTTTTTTGATGTTATTTTATTTTCTGCATCATTCATATTTTGTGTATTTTTTAAAACATTGTCCTTCACGTGGTTGGGAATCCCCCAAATTAATCTTTCCCCTCGCTAATTTCCCCAGAAGAAAAGTTTACATTTCTTTCAGTCTGGAAGGAACATGGAGAGATGCATTCCCCACTTCATGTAGCTCTGCCACCAGAAACCCAATAAAAATCCAGATTTAACACAGTTAGCTACATCCATTCTGGGAGCTCTTGGTCTGCAGCCCAGGGCTGAGCTTTAGTATCACTAATCTGGGCGTGCTGTGGGAGATGGGCACAGCTGAGCCCAGGGAGTGTCAGTGGTGGAGAATCAGGTCCAAACGGGAATGCATTCCCTGCCTGCAGCCCAGCAGTACCGTCAGCCAAACCATGGTTTTCTGTCAATGTGTTACTGGCCTCCAAATAAAGACTTGAAGAGGCGGAAGCTTGTGATGTCTCTCTAGATTAAATGTGGGAACCGAAGTTCACCCACTGCTCTTCTTATCTTCAATCAGATTCAGCGTTAGATTAATGTTAGAGGATTGTTGAATGGCTTGGGATAATTCTGTATTCCACCTCCACCTTCATACATCTGCTTACCTGGTTAGTTGTGGTTGAAAAATCCTGCAGTCCCTTATTTTAAATACATATGACATTTCTGCTGCCTTGGCAGGGCAGGAGCTCTTTGCTGGGCCCACGCTTTTAGAGGCTGCTTCAGAATTAGATGGATTTGAAGAGCCAAGAGCCAACTTCCAGGCGCATTATTGAAGCAGTGGGTGATCGTGAGCTAGTTACTTGACCTCTTTATACAGTAAATCTATAAAAACAGAGGAAAAGTAGGACCTCTTGGAGCTCCAGACAATTTATTTACATCTGCTATATTCTCTGGGGTTACGGTGAAACTGCACGAGTCACGCTGGCACAAGTAAATACTGCTCCTTTGTTACCGGGAGTCTGTAAGACCTCGTTGTTTGTTCACCTACTTTCTCCTCAAGTCTCAAACTCCCCGCAGCAGTTTCTAGGCGAACAGCAGGTTTGGGGACTGTGTTGTAATGGGAAACCTCCATTTCCCTTTTAACCAGGATTTCAACCCTGCAAAACAATCAGCTCTTCCCTTTCCATTGAGAGGCAGCAGTATCTAATCAGGTTTCACTCCTTTGTTGTATCTATTGATCCTCAGCACTGTAAGATGCAAATTGCCATGCCTGACAGGATTCAGGGTGTTTTATCATCAATGGAGAGTAATTATCCTTGGCTGCACCAATATTGGATTGTTAAGCCCCAGGATAATGCACAAGGTAAAGACATTTAGAAGGCAGTCCACCTTGGGGATTTGTGTAAATGTGATGGATAGAGTGAGAGCAGGAGAGCTGAATTACAGCCCCAGGGACTGACAGCTGCATGGGGGTGTAGCCTTGATAATCCTTACAGAGAAGCTAGTGCTGCAGTCGGTATTGAGACACAAAGTGTGTCTAAAGCTGTAAGTTTCCCTTTCTGTTTAATCCTTGTAATGTGTATATGGTGAAGAAGAAAACATATGCAAGATTTTTAATGGCTTCTGTGCACTTGCAGGACTGGCCAAGTACCTTCTTCTGTTCATTTATTTATCTAACCATAATTCAAGCTTTTCATGTGAGAGTATTTTAGAGGCACGAGGGGTTTGGGTGCTTATTTCTTTGTCTGCGGATTTCAATTCCATACTAACAGTAGAATTATAAATGAGTAAGTAGGAGATGCTTTTCTTTTTTTGAAACTATCTGGTTAACCATTGAATATTCTGGTGTATAAAGTAGTTAAGCTGTTTTAGCTGTGGGGAGAAAATGTATGTCAACAGAGATGCCATGTTAGCTGACTAATCCTCAGCTGATAGCAGCAAACCTGAAAGTAGACTCAGGGAAGAAAATCTCTTTTTCCAGAGTTATCCATATGAGCTGAGTCTTATACCTGTCACTTTTTTTTTTTAAAAAAAAACAACAAAAAAAAACCCCAGACCATTTCTGTAGACCATTTCTAACAAGAACAGAGATATAAAGAGGAAAAGAAGTGTTGGTGCCTGAAAACTCCTGCTGAGACTAATGTAGTAGTAGTAGTAATGTAGGGGTAGTTTCCAAAGTTCGTCAGGCTTCAGATACAACACTAAACTTGCAAGGTGCGAGTTCTGTTAACATTTTTTTAAAAAATGTTTTCAGTTGCAGTTCTTTCTTGTCAGGCAACTCCTTGTGTTTGACCAAGGCCGTGACTAGGATCAGCCAACTTGCTTGGCACGCAAAGTGTGCTTTATTCTTGTTGAAGCTGTTAAAGACACTATGGAGTAAATGCCAGAAACTTAAGCAAATAGCCCATGCTTTACCAGAACTGCGCCAGATTTTGCAGCTATGTGCAGCTTTTGCTGGCAGTGTGTGCCCTGTGCTTCCATGGAGGCGTCAAGGTTACTGTAGTCCAGTGGGATTTTTCTGACATCCTTCACAAGCGCCCCTGGCTGCTTCATTTCACACGTTATCATCAAAGTGTGCAACAAGCTCCTTACATTGCTCCATACCTTCAAACAAGCAGGAATGGCTTTTGCTCTGCAGTCAATTTTAAATGCAGTTTTGAAATAGGAGAAAATTGAGAAAGATTCAGAAAATTCTCTCGCAAACCTTCATAGTTTGTTGTGTTTTTAAAAGGGAGCAAATTTCACATATGTTTTGATGGCCACATCAGAAACACACCATTCAGGAGGATGGAGTCCAAGAAAAGTCGTGTCAGGGGGCCTAGCGCTGCTGGTTCCCTTTCTTCTGCCTGTCAAAATAGTCCCTGGAAGCCAGGAAGGGGTTCTGTGAATGAAGAAAAATGATGCAGTAGGAGCTGATGCTGGTTTGGGCTTCTTCCCACTGCCCTTGTCTGCCGGGGCAGCCCAGAGCACTAGGGATGCTCTCTGGGACTTCTAGGGAAAAACAGCTCCCGCAGCCGCCAGCCCCATCTGCCCTCTGCCCCAGCACACCGCTGAGCTCCGCCGGCACCGTCCACCGCTCTGCAGGTAATCTTACTGCTGGCTGCGAGCGCAGGAGCCCCGCAGCTGCTCGGGCAGATGCTACGAGTGAGCAGTCTGGAGCCTCAAATCCATAATTGGCTCCCCGCAGCTTCGCGGCTCCCACATCACCCCGCGTTTTCCCTGGGAGACTGCAGCACCTTTCCTCTCATGGTGCCCTGCCAGCCCACAGGCAGGCTGGGCATGGGACAGGCGTGCATTAAATCACCCCAGTGCGTTAGGCACGGGCAGCCTCGAGTAGAAGCATTTACAGATTTCAATGTGTATCTGCTGCTTTCCTGCCCGTGCTCCTCCCACACTGCAGGGGAACACTGGGGCTGCTCCAAGCTGCCAAACTGGTGGCCAATTTCTGGAAATGTCGGTGTATGTAGGGCATTATCTGTGGGGAATTATTGTTGTGTGCTCCTTCTTCCCCACAATCCCTCCTTTTTTCCTAGAAGCGCCTCAGAACTGTGTGGTTTTGCAACCGAAATTTGCCGTGGCTTTCAGAATTCCTTGGGATGCAGAGGAGCAGGTTTCTGAGCAGCCGACAGGCTTTCTCCACAGCGCTAACCATTGCTCTCAGTGGGGGACACAGAAATAGATCCATACTGTAGCTTCTAAAGACGAACCGATGACAAAATTCCAAACACAACAATCCTGGAGTTTGGGGAACTCGAGATCTAGACGCCCATTTTGTTGCAGGGCCTGAATCTTAATTAGACCGAGTGAAAAAAAACACGTGAGCCGAGAGGTTTGGCCCTGGGATGGGGGGAGGCGCCAGTTCAGCACCGGAGTTCACGGCTAAGACCTCTCATGCCTCATGGCATTGTACCGTAGCGCAGAGCTTGCGGAATTCCTGTGTCGGTACAGCTATTTTAGGTCAAGTATGTATGAGCGGAGGATCAATACCGTGTGGCATGCGTGTTAAAACAAAAATATGCCTGCGCTCGTGGCTGCATTTGCTGTATTCCACACCAAAGTAGTTAATTTTTTTTTTTTTTTTTTTTATTGGGAAAATTGTTAGATTTGATGGCGGTATGTAATTAGTAGTTTGCCAGCAATAATTACAGGGCTGTGCTCCAGAATAAATGATGTAGCATTCCTGTGCATATAATATGGTATACCACAAAATAGGAGTTGGAAAATTGCAACGTTGCTGGATCATCATATATCTGACATGTTGAAGGGGTTTTTTTTGCTCTGATAGTTTATGAAAAATAGTAAGTATGGTGCACTGTGAACCAAAAGGCTTTCTTTGTTAAATTAACCACAATTGCAACCACAAATTATGGCTTCACAAACTATAGATTTAAGACTGGCTTTTCATAAATAAGAGCTTCTTTGTGTTTTAACAAAACATACATGAAAGAATGGAGCTGTACAGTGATGCCAAAGTAGCACTTTCAAAATCATCAGCCCATTCAAGCCCTTGGAACACAATCCTAATATTCGTTTGAAGTTTACTATTCAGAAAGGGAACTCACAGAAATCACATGAGCTTAACGCAGTTCTGATATAATTTCTGAGTGACTTAAATAATACCAGGATAGTGACCTTTAAAAGATAGGCTTGTGTACATTTGAATGTTTGCGTACATTGGAAGGTTTCACTTACATAAGTGAATAATTGGTCACTAAGCGAACTAAGCAAAGGTTCTGCGAAATGAAACATGACAGAAAAATCCTCGTGTGGATTTTTTTACACTTTGCATGTCCGTATATGCAAAGGACCCAAATCTTCCAGAGGAGGAGTTGTGCCAGTTTCTACCAAAGGTAAATTTGCCCAAAAGGAGTTTTCTCTAATATTGGATGATTGCTGTAAATTCCTCCAAGTTTTAAAATATCCTACAGACTATTGGCGTGCTCATCCCAGTTTCGAAAGGCATACTTCTGGCAGCGGCAAACCGAGGAGGGCCATGTGTTAACATCCTGGTTTAGCAATATGTATTCCCACATGCTAAGCTCTCGTACAAATGCAGTTTTTATTGCTGTTGACTTCAAACAAAGATGCTGTGACATCTAAAGTTGTATATGTTACAGATGCAATGCCTAACCATATACTCATGCTGTATATTTTAGGATGAGCTGGCTGCGGTCCCAATTATACAACCAAGTATAAACACTCCTAGGATACAGGGCCCCATACGGAGAGTCGCTTATCTTGGTTGTGCTGTGTAGAACTGCACTGTAACATCTTGCCGTGTCTGATATTCTGTACTCCAGCTCATTTGCACGTTGTTGCTTAACACAATATATAAATAACATGTAGGAGCAGGCAACATTCACTTGTCTTCTCGCCTTGAATGTGGAACAAGTATCGTTACCGTATTGCATAGTTGCTCCCAAATCCACAGGCTGAGTGTTGCCTGTCCAGAGTAGCAGGCGCTCCATTACTTTCCTATTCCGTGTTTTCTCATCCTTACAGTGAGAAGGAGGATAATAATGCAGTTAGGAAGCATTTCTAAGAAAAAATAAATGTCAGTATTGACCGAAATCTTTTGTGCTAAGCAGAGTAAATGCAGTTTAAGCCTTGGTCTTTTAAAATGTTGGTTGGCTGTTCAGCTTTGCAGCTGAGCAGGTTGGTTTTCTGGGAAAAATTCTTAGAAAGTTGAGTAAATCATTCTTCTCCTTCCACCATCATCCTCGGAAGGAAAACAGAGTCCTGCTTTACTGGTGCAGAAGAAGTTTAAGCCTGTGAGGGCGAGCTGGGGCCATCTTCTTCTGTCTTCATAAAAGCTCCAGGTTTTGCCCTGGCTCCTCTAACAGCTGGATGCTTGGGGTGGGAGGACATTATGCAACCACTTCTGCTTGGATTCATCTACTGCCTGTTCTCTTTAGACTTTTCCCAACAATAGGAATCCTGCCACTCCTTTCATTTGCATCCAGGAGATAGCTGAGCAGGCACTTTTGATGTGTAGAAGCACCCCCTCATCTCTCAGCAGCATCCCTTTGGGGCCCCATTGGCAGGCTGACTGCAGTGGGGTTTGCCAGGAGGGAGGTCTTGGAGAGCTGACAGGTCCGTGGGGAGACGGCGCCCCCCCC